>JAMPIV010005615.1:0-130000 GCA_024509875.1 Oreohelix idahoensis | reverse complement strand
GCAACGCTGCTCCACATTCAATACAGTTCAGGCCAATATACAATGGCATATTATATGTAGTCGTCGATATAACATTAGGCAGTCCGTTCATGTCTGGAACGCTGTCCTTTTCATTCTCAATATTTTTAATATATATTCACACTCGACACTGAGAAGCTATACTCCCTGTAAATGCAGATAACTAGATACACCTCACAGAAGATCTTGATGTATTAGTGATGGAATAACACAGGGATATACACTGAAATTCAGGAACTCAAACACATGCGTCCACTCGCCATGACACACAATGGTAGAAGACTACAGCAGACAAACTCCTCACTTCTGCTTTTTTAGTTTCACGTCTGCCAAACAACCATATCGGCATGACGTCACTTCCTGTATTAATAAGTGACTCCGTATAAAATAAACAAACAAGGAGCCCTGTTGAGCTACCTATTATACTGACACAATCGTTATGAATTGTAATCATAACATTACCTCCCCCCGCAAAAATAATGGAAAAAAAGTTTTCATTATACCCGTGGTGTGAGTATAACATCACCAGAGTGAAATATGGTAACATCAAATTTCACTGTAAGTAAGAACTAGCATAGCACCCAGGTTTCTGCCATAGGGTAGGCAATGTAACACTAAAAGTGTGGTCCATGGTTAATACCAAAGCCAATGTCTACTTCGGACAAATTCCTTTTTAACAGCAATGTGAGATCGCCATAACTAATAGTACCCAACATATTAAGAAATTATGGTAGCAATGCATGCACTCACATACCTCACACCGTCCAATAACACGTATCAGTCAAGTCCAGTATCAGTTGTCAATTAATTAACTTATTGATCAACAGCAGTAATGCAAAGCATTATAGAATAAACAAATATGTAACAGCGTAAATAGATGAAATGAGGCAGACAATCATATAGTGGGACCCAAAGACGCAGCAATAGAGAACGCAGTCAGCGACTCAGCTTGACTGCCTGCGTCAGGACCAGCGAATCAGAGCTGGTCAAGACCGCACTCTACCTCCACGTGGTGGTCCTGGAAACAGTCTGCAGCAGTGCAGTCTGGCTGAGCGAGTGTGGATCGCAATGGGAAGGCAAACCCGGTCCTAAAAAATGCCGTGCAGAAGTCGGATGTGTCGACCGAAAGGTGCAAATATCACAGCTTAGGCGTAAACAGACACAACGCAACCACCGCCCTTTTCAGGGCGAACGAGGAAGAAGAAGAAGAAGATATTAGTAAAGTGAATGAATGCAACATCGTACGCTAAAAGATTAAAGTCATGTGTACATCTTAAGGACTTGTAAAAAAAAGTGTATTGTGGTGTCAATAAAAATAATGTTATCTTGCACCTAATGAAGTTGTGTGACCAATCAGGTAAGAATACGTTGATGTATGGTACGAATTGACAATAGTATTGAGAACTCTCAAAATGTTCACTCAATAATTAGTGTGAGTGTATTAATGCCTTGTGTCAAAGACCGAATCTTATCCCGCGAATTAAAAGTAATTAACAGCTAACTAAAGCACTGTATCTAAAGTCATAGTGTTATAGTATTATACACACTAGTGGAATAATAAACAACTAAAGTCCAGCAACAATATTTATAAACAAGCACAAAGTTCATGTCCATGATTCTCTGCTATATTATCGTATGTTCCTTTATAAGTTCACGTTAAGTAACAATGTTCAATGTCCAACCGGATAGAGAATACAAAAGGAATGATCGGATTTTTCTAGTAATGTCCCTTTGCACATGCGAAGCATCCTTGAGTTAAGTCCCTTAATCTTTAGACACCGTCATTTCATTTGCAGAATACATCACGTTTTGCGCATTTAAACATCCAAATGTCACGTTATTCTGAGACCATCAATGAATGTGTGTGCTTTTGCACATAAACCGAGAATGTAAACTGTTAAGAAGGTCCAAGACATCCATGTAATGCGCTGAGTAAAATGAGGTACAAGTTGAAATTGGCGATATCAGCATTCATCATCATCAGGTGTCAAGTGAACCGACCAAGAGGTAGCGCTGTAGTTTAGAAAAACAAGATACAACAGCGAGCAACTCTCGCTCTAAGATGGGTTTTTTTTTCAGTGGGTGTCAATTTACGACTGACATACAGAATTGGATGTAGACAATCATCGAATTCCTGCATAAGTGTACCGCCGATTCCCGACCCAGAAGCGTCGACTCTAAGGATAGAAGGAAATAGAGTATCAGGCAATCTTAAAATTTGTGATCTTGAAAAGCTAGCTTTTAATAAATTTAAAGAAACATCACATGGAATGTGACCAAACAATCTTATTTGGGGAGTACTTTCTTAATAACGAAGACAGAACTGAAGTAATTTCTGAAACGTTAGGTAAGAATTTCCTATAGAATCCTACAAGACCTAAAAGACTGCGAACCTGTTTTTGTTTCTTAGGAATTTCTAGATTCAAGATCCTGGAAATAGTTGAATCCTCAGGCTTAAGAAAACCGCCTCCTACTTTATGACCAAGAAAAGAAATTTCTGTGAATCCTATTTTAGTTTTCGAAGGTCTAGCAGTAAGATGATGGAGAGGAAGAGTAGTCAACAAAGACTGAATTCCAAGAACATGTTCTTCCCAAGATTGATGGAAAAGGCAAATATCATCAATATATGTAATTAAGTCATCACGATTAGAGAAAATTTTTCGCATCATACGAACAGGAGCGTTAACGAGACCAAATGACATAAAATTAAATTGGAACAATCCCAAAGGTGTAGCGAAAGCCGTATAAGGTTTTGCTCTGTCCGACAAGTGGTATTGCCAATAACCTTTAGACAAATCAAATTTACTGAAAAAAGTAGCTGTAGAAAGTCTATCATATAGAGAATCTAACAAAGGCAGAGGTTCAGCGTCAAAGATTGTCAAAGAATTTAAACGCCTGAAATCAATGCAAATCCGAATGGATTTGTCTTTCCTTCTAATCAACACCATAGGAAAACTGTATGGAGATTGAGAAGGAGAAATTATGTTTAATTTTATCATATCCTTCATTTCTTCTTTTACTTGTGATTGAAAATGTATAGGGATAGGATAAGGTTTCAGCTTGATTGGTCTGAAATCAGTAAGAAGAATATCATGTTCAATGATATTTGTACGCCCAGGAATATCCGTGAGCACGTCAGGAAACGATTTTAGTAACAACGAAATGTGATCTTTCTGATATGAAGTAAGAGTTGGCGAAATAGAAATATCCCTCCAACTCTCAGTAGACGAAAGTGGTAAAGTAGGTAGAGATAAAAGAGGTTCAGAACTATCAGGTAATTCAGATAATTCCTCCTGTATGACAGCTAAGATATGCAATCAATGGGCTCGTCGACAGCCTCAAAAACTGGTTTAAGCTGTGGAGGACGAGAGTGAAATTGTTGCAGCATGTTGATGTGGAAGGTTTTTTCCTTTCCTTTAATAGATATAATGTAGTCAACATCTGACAATCTTTCAAGCACAGTATATGGTCCTCTCCAAGATACAAGTAATTTATTGTCCTTATTGTGTAACAATACATAGGCCTCATCGCCCGGCCATAATTGGCGCAGTTTTATGTTTTGATTAACAAACAATCTTGCCTTAAGTTTAGCTTTTTCTGATGCTTCTACAGCTATCTGGCATGCGTCGATAATTTTCTTTCTCAAGTTAACTATGTATTGGTAAGAGGTTTGAACATCCTCATGCATGTCAGCTCCAACCAATAACTGTTTTAGAATGGACATGGGTCTTCTTGGCTTGGCACCGAAGACTAATTCAAACGGCGCAAATCCAGTATGTTCGTTAGGTATTTCCCGATAAGCGAACAAGACCGCTGGGAGTACTCTATCCCAATCCTGCGGGAATTTCGCAGTTACCTTGCCTAGCATTTGGTTAAGACAGCGGTTGAGCCTCTCTATTTTCCCGTTTGCAATGGGGTGATATATGCTACTAAGAGATCTATTTATCTAAAACTCTCTCATAACCTGAGTCATAACGTCAGAAATAAATTGTTCCCCGGTCCGATAATATGTTTTCGGGAAAACCCAGTCGACTGAAAATTAAAAATAGTGCGTCAGCAACATCTGTAGTGGATATTTTTTTCAGAGGAATAGCCTCTGGTCAGCGCGTGCCCATATCAATGCATATTAGTACATAACGATGACCTCTAGCTGACGTGACTGGTAGACTGCCATCTTTGCAAAAGGACGCAATGATATGTCAGGTGCCTGGATATGCGCATTATGCTTGGGGCTTTTAGCTGCCACAACTTGGCTAGTTTTACACGTGCGACAAAAGATTTTTACATCTCTTGTCACCCCAGGTCAAAAGAAATGAGACAAAACCCTCTGTTTTGTCCTGGCAATCCCTAAATGACCTGCACAATTAACATCATGAGCATGCCGTAAAACAAATGGGCGGAAACTAGTAGGTACCATAATTTGTTTTTTACTGACGTGGAATCTTGGAAATTCCGAATCAAGATCCCATTCTTTATTGTGTACCAGTGCACAGAATTATCATTAAATACCACATCATCAGACTTGGCAACATGAAACAATTTTTTTAATGAATCATCATCATTCTGCATATGTATGAATGATTCTTTGTCAATAAGTTCAACATGTAAATCATCCTCATCTGCCCCCTCCCTATCATTCATCACCTCATCTGCAACATTTTCAATTTGGACCTGTTGTGGCGTATAATGGAAAAAGAGCCTACAGTAATCTGGCAGTCTTTGTAATCTCGTAGCGTTCTATGATTTGCTAGCAAAACCATGCATTTTCTGCCTGTGTTTACTTACACAAGCGTACTTTTTCGTCACGCCTCTTTTCTTTGAACATAAGCAAACGAAGTGTTTACAAACTTTCGTGACCTGCCCGTCATAACAGGTAGCGAATCAGGTTTGTTTACCTCGTCTTCTCACGCGAGCTTATCTGTCAATCATACGATACCTGACAGACCGCACGTGAAAAAACACAGACCCTTTGAAGTTCGTACTCAGGTACAGAAAAACCCGTCAGAAACACCCGGTGGCGCACGACGGGAGACCGGCCGTTTTATCTTGTAACTGTTTCTGATTCTCGTTACACATAGTAACGTGAAAAGTAACATCATCGATAGATCAGAGAAATATAATGATATATAAACTGTGATTTTCTAGCTGTTAAACCAGTGAAATAAAATAACGCGTAGCTATTTCATACCAGATGTTCAGTTATAATGTTAATTTTCACCACACGCTTTCTCACACAAGAAGAGACGGTTTTAGCTGACTGGTTTATATGCTAGGCGCGACTGATAGTGGCAGAAAAGAATTCACGTTTTATTTCATTGTGCGTATTTATTATAAGTGCCTATTATTTAATATCATACGACTAAACTATCAGACGCAGACAAAATTCATAGCTACTTAACGACCGGCAATAGTTTGTGATAATTGATATTGTACGCTGATCGTTAACCGCGAGCAGGGAGGAGAGTCGCATAACTCAATCCAACCTACACTCGCTAAGCGACGCGCGATAGGGTAGGCTAAAGACACCTGTCCCGTTTAACTTTAATCAGGACTGACGAAGTGAATAAGAGATCGTCTTGTCCCCGCCTGTGTGCATATATATATATATATATATATATATATATATATATAGCTATATAGAATAGTACCAACGGGCTGATCACCCGTTTGCCAGTCACTTCGATTACGGAAACAACAGCAAATGGATTGATTTGCCGTTGCCCTAAAGACGCCAATAGGCGTGATGGGAAACAATGGCAAAGAAAACCTATCAACAGCAGTTGCCCTAAGACGCCACTAGGCGTAATGGCCACTGACTGCTTTGACGGTCGGTGGCTAAGGACGGAAGAAGAGAAGAATATAGAATAGTAGCATTTTTCCATAAATGTTTTCTTATATTCCTACCAGACCTGATCAAGAGCGTCCAGCGGTCTTTTTTTTTCTGATTGGTTAATGTTGCCTTTTTCTTGGCTTGTGCGTCACCAATTTCATTTGTGAGCTAGTATTTGCCAACGATACACGAGAAACATTTTAACTTATAAGTTTAACTGGACTTACCAAACCCAGATATTGTTCCAATTTTTACCAGCACACTAGGGTGTACAAAATAACATTAATGTTCCCGACTTCTGACAGTCGTATTCAAGCGGATTTATCCAGATTTTACGCTGTGCAGAATCAGAGCTCTAGCATAGATTTGTCCGATAGGATTATCATCATCATCATTGGTAACTTTTTTTTAGCAACCAGATGTTTCCCAATACTGGAAGTATTCTTCTCTTTTAACTGTGAACCCCAAGAGCACGGTCCTACATCAACTATTGGCGGTGACATTTTGTTCATCCAGGAAAACAAAACACCAGATTCGGCGTTCACCTCACTAGTCTTTATTTGTTAGAGGATGGAATGGGGCCAATTTGGGAAGTGAACCTGACATTTTATATGTTCAGGGAAATTGTATTTCCAAGGGATATCACCAAGAGTAGGTAAGAGTGATTGAGTGGCCACTGTATGAAAGAGAGAGTGAATATTTTTTCTTTGTTACAGGGAATTTACCAACATTGGATTTGCTTAAACTTGTTTACTTTACTGGGTAGCATATAGTAGGAACTTGCTTACTTTACTGTCTACTCTGTAACATAGTGTAAACTTTGTGTGTTGGTCAGACCCATACCCAAGTAACCGTAGTTTTTCACGTTTGTGTGTCTTGTTGTCACATAGCTGTGTGTGTGTGTATTTAAACTTATATTTATACTATGAGGAGGGCAAGTTGTCTTGTACTAAATTATAGTAGTGTAGATAGGCTGGAATAGAAAAACTTACTCATTCTAGAGACATATCTTTTTCCTTAAACTACCACCATGAAATCTATTTCTCACACCTTTCTCACGTACCTATCACCATCCACTCTACTCAGACGGGCCAAAAATGAACTCACAACCTATCTGTACGACACCTGTTCATTCACCTTTGCACGCGACTGAGCTCTAGTCGTGACAGCATTTGCCATAAGCAAAAGTTGCTGTTCCCATTTTAAAATATCATCATTAGCGCATTCATGAAGTCCAGGAATATTTTCCAGAGTTATTCTAGCAATTGGTTTTTTGCAACAGGCGCACGAGAATCCTTCCAGTAAAATAAGGGGTATCTAAGAATACTTCAGCAGTCGGATAATATTCAACTGTGCCCCCGAATGCAATGCACTTGACTTCTTTGCCTGTGTAATCAGATTGGTCTACCAATGACCTTCGTACCCCAACAGTAGTGCATCCAGTGTCCCTGAGCACTGAAACAAGTTGGTTGTTAACAAAACCCCTATCAAACACTAGTGAACCTGTCCCATCATAAGAGGACATGACTGGCAAAGGATGTCCACACAGGAGCATAGGAACTCCCTGTAGCTGAAACAAAGAATTACATTCAGAACAATTAGTACTATTGCATAAGTCCACACCACATGCATTTGCATGAGAAAGAACATTGGTATTTTGGACTGTGTTATTGTCACTTTGATGCACAACTGCATTGGAACGTTCAGGATTTCTAGAACGTCGAAAGTTATTGTTCTGTTGAGAACTTCTGTTGTAATTATTTACATTGTTTCCATAAAATGACCTTTGGCCTCTGTTTGACTGGAAATTATATCCACCTCTGTTCCAATCCCTGTTAGGTCTGAAAGATGATTGTTGAGGTATATATCCATCACCATATGAATGAAAATTTCTTCGAGGTTGTTGTGACCTATTATTAAAATTACACCTTCCTCTGAAAGATCCATTATTATTATCTCGATTTAATCGAAAATGTATGTCCATGCTATATGATCTTTGTCTGGGTGGATTGGAATTCATAGTCCTAGCTGATGCCACTGGCTGTGGTGAAGTGGGATGTTATAAATATTTATAGGGGACTTAGTGTACTGACTGAGATCAGCTGTGAAGGTATCTATATCTAATAAGAGTAGTGTATTATAGATAACCTTACTTGCTGCCACATATATATATATATCTCAGTCAGAATTATTCTGGAATAGTGTGATGACTACGTTGTATGTCTAGGGTATGTGTATGATGAAGTGTAAGTCATAACAACAACAGACAGATAAACAATTTAATTTATTCCACCACACTTGACAACACTGTGACACTCACATACATATAACACTCTAAAGGATATCTTAAAGGAGTCACTGATAACTTTTCAAATAACAATATGTATTCATTGCTGTTATGAATGAATATGTGTCCTGATTCAAATACAAAGGGAACCAGGAATCACAATCAATTTTAATTACAAGTTATATGTACAGAATTTATCAATATGAATATCGTAGTGACATATATTATTAAAAGTATCCTATGTGTGTCAGTTGTGTAGTAGTAATATGAGGTAATACTGGTTTTGTTTTGTTCAAGCTCTGTTGGTATTTGTCATCATGACTTCAATAGTTTGTCTTTATGGGAGCTAGTATTGGAGATGTTCTCAGTTTCTGTTATTAAAACAATCTACTTCCCCTCTTAAGTTTATGTTACAATGTTATTTTAAGATGGGGTACATAATTTTGAGCTCAGCTGGCCACATCAGCTTATCTTGCGTGATGGCGGCAGGAAAAGACTCCTCTGCTCGATTTCTCCCCTGTGCTCTGGAGACACCTCACTGATAGCTAAATGGACCAAGGAGTATGCTGTCCGACTCTGGATTCAGCAAAGCTCTGACCAGGTGCTGCTCAATACCATCAAGACCACGGTCCCACAATTCATGGAAACAAACACAGATACGTTGATTAGCAATGAATTCTGGCACAAATACTGGCACAAATTCCCATCTGCTTATGTTCCAGGCTTTTATTTAGCAAAAATATGAGCTGGCTTCAACGCACTGTTGCTTTATCAAGCTTATTTGAACTAGTGGTCTCGAACTAACGCTCCCAAGTGAGTATATCAGCGAGTCTGGCCAATGGAGCCCCGTTTCGACAAGTGTTTGAAAAAATTTTACCTTCCTACGTCTCCCCTAACAACCAAAGATAGTATTTATAGTCCGACCAATCGTGTTTAGTCTTATATTTGTTGCGCTCCAATCAATTTGGAGTTTACATGGTAGGCTATTTCTGTACGTAAGGTTTTTTCAAACACGTTATAAAAAAATTTTATGAGCAGAAATGATTTCATGCTGTCAGGCATCCCCACTATTTTATTTTGGTTATAACTTGTTAATTCCTAGACTATTTGCGTAACGTTTTACATATTCTTTGTCAGCAAACCCTAAGGAACCCAAATATACAAATTTAAAAGAGCTAAGTGGCTGCGTTCAAAATATGCAATTTCTTCGACCTCCTGTTTCGAAGATGTGCTGTCTGGGTACTGTAATGTTTTCAAACGTAAACCCATCTAATGTTATCTTTTCTAATAAGCGTTTTTTTCGTGATTTTAAAACCTAACTCTGGGAAGGGTAGTGAATTTATCACTGTCCGTCTGAAAAAAAAAAGTTAGTGCATGTGGCCTTACACGCGTGATAGTAGTAATTGTGTATCGCGCGACGCGTGTTGCATGCGTTCCTGATTTTCAGCCCTCCCTCTCTCTTTCTATTTGAGTCCATCTGTTCGTTCGTTTTGGTAACGCAGTATAATTAATGTTAGGATTAATTTAGGTCATTACGCAGTCTGCCTCTCAATGTTTTTCCAAGAAATACAGCACACGTTTCATTGAAGAAAGCGGGTAATAATATAGTAGGCTTTTACTATCAACGTGAAAGCGTTACAATTTGCAGACGAAGCATAAAACAAAGGGGATTTCGAGTACATTCCTTGTGACAGCACTGTTATTTTACCATTGCTCTTTTCTTTATTAGAATTTATTTGTTACGCTTTACATTTACCTTTTAATTTATATATGTGGATTAGAATATTCCACGACATCTCCCCTCTTAAAACAGACATTATATGTCAGTCCTTTATTCTATATACACATAGAGAAATTTATTATTATTTCTGGGGTTTACGGTGATTCTCATCACACGGATGGCGGCTTAAAAAATCCGCTCCCAAATTTGTTTTTCCAGATATATACTCAATGCTAAAATTATATGGAGCCAAAAGTAAAGACCATCGGAGTAACCTGGAGTTCTCATGCCTAGCCTGTGCTAGAAACGATAAAGGTTTGTGGTCTGTTTGCAACTTAAAGGCCTTCCCATACAGATAAATATTGAATTTCTTTATTGCCCATATTACTGCAAGACATTCTTTTTCGCTAGTTGAGTAATTGATTTCGGCTTTATTCAATTTTCTGCTAGCATATGCCACTGGGCTTAATTCCCCATCCAATGCATCTGATTTCTGTAGTAGAGTTGCACCTAACCCAATATTACTTGCATCCGTCCTTACTATGAATTCTTGACTTAAGTCAGGTAATTTCAAAATGGGTTTACTTGTGAGCTTTTCCTTCAATTCTTGGTAAGTCATTTCACATTGTGGTGTCCATGTAATGCGATCTGGATGTCCTTTACGTGTCAAATCAGTTAACGGTGCACATATGGAATTAAAGTTCCTGATATACTTCTGGTAGAAACCACATAATGAGACAAAGGATCTCACGTCCTTCTTGGTTTGTGGTCTCGGGGCTTTCTTTAGTTTCTCTAAATTCTTTGGGTCAGGGGTCATGTTTCCCTGATAAACTGTGTGTCCCAAAAATTCCAATTCTTTACATCCAACGCAACATTTGGTTGGTCGGGCTGTTAAATTTGCTTCCCCAAGTCGATCAAACAGCATCTTCAGAGAGTCAATGTGTTCCTCAAATGTTTCTGTTGCTATAAGGATATCATCCATGAAATTTGTTATACATGGATTATTCAGAGGGTCCAATAACTTTCTCATCATTCTAGAGAAGACACTAGGCGCATTCTTCAATCCAAATGGCAATCTATTAAACTCATAGTGTCCTTCTGAGGTACTAAAGGCTAGGTATGGTCTAACCTCAGGCTTTACTGGAATCTGATAGTATCCTTTACTCAAATCCACTTTTGAGAAATATTTAGCTTTATTTAGTCTGGCAAACAGCTGATTTGTATCCGGCAATGGATCCACCTGTCCTTCTGTAATAGCATTCAGTCTCCTGTAATCTATACAGAGTCTATGTTCTCCAGAGGGCTTCCTTAAGAGTACCACACCGGAACTATATGAGGAGTCACTGTGCGAAATAATTCCTTCCTTCAACAGATAGTCTATCTCTTCCTTCAAAGCTTTCTCCTTAGCAAACGGAATCGAATATGGTTTCATACAGACAGGTGTGGGGTCTATCAGTTTCATATCATATTCCAATAGGTTTGTATGCCCTGGTCGGTCTGTTAACACCTCTGCATGATTATTTAGAACCTGTTGCACTCTCTCTTTCTGAGTTTTCGTTAAATGTGTACTGATTTTCACCTGGGCTGCTGTCTCACAGGGGTGTAATGGATATTCAAATGATGAAAGTGGTTCCTTTTTCATCTCCATGGCGATGGACAAGGTCAACAAGTGTGTCTCCTCCTGATGTTCTCTTTCCAAATATTTCTTCAGGAGATTCACATGATAGATTTTTTCTTTCCCCTTCTTATCTATCTTATAATTTGTTCTAGATACCTTCTCTAAAACTGTATATGGACCCTGCCATCCAATTTGTAACTTATTCTGACTCCCGGGCAAAAGAAGCAGTACTTTCTCTCCCACAGCCAAATTTCTGTCTTTCGCCTTCCTGTTATAATAGGCAGCATGTTTCTTCCTGGCTTGTTTCAAATTTTCATTGGCAAGTTTCCAGCCAGTTTTTAAACGAGTGGTCAGCTCATTCACATATTGGTATGAAGATGTAATGTTTTTCCTCTGCCTTTTCATCAGTCCACGTTCTTAACAAAGCTACATATGGACCTTTAATTGTGTGGACCTATTTGTCCATGCACCGGTATGGTCTCTTCCACTCGAAGCTCTATAGTGATGATTTTTCCTCCCAGAATTATCATTCACAAAACGACCGCTACCAATTCTTTTCCTGGGGCTTTCTCCCCACTTAAAATTCTTGATGAGAGATTTCCTCTCTACATCCTCTTCCTCCAGTTTGTTTAAGTCCGATTGAGGGATTTTCGGCTTATCCTGGGGTAAGACATCTTTTTGCACTCTCCGCATAGTGGCCATTGTAAAACAGTTAAGTGAAGCTTGTCCGTGAAAAGGGGCTTCCCATTCCATTTGGTCCACTTTATCAAATCTACTTTTCTTTTTATTATCAGGCCTAATTTTGCCCCGTGGCGTGTCCAGGTCCTGATCAATGTTCCCACTTGTGGGTGTTCCCTCATGTGCTATTCTACACCTTTTGTAGTGAAATTGACAGAGATACAACGGTAAAATACATCCAAAGATAACATTTAAGGATAAAAACATAATGCGTAGGCTGCGAATAGTGCATGATCGCCTAGACCGCGGGTCATCATCCTCCATAATAATTGACTTGCTAGACAGGAGGGGAACGGCGGATAAAAAGGAAAAAATATGACTGGAAAGATTGCGTGAGGCTAGAAAGGCTAAGGAGACGCAATTGGGGGGGAGGAACGGAGAAAAGTCACGTTTCCCAAGTTGACATAAAAAGTAAGCAACTCGACAGAAGGGACCATAGATATGTTACGCCACAGTCATTTATTGGACGCTTTTGCGATACCAAGCCCTTGATTTGAATTCAGCGGCTAAACGCAGATGTTAGGAATATTACAAAAATTAAAAAGTACTTTTTTCTTAATATTAATGTTAGGAATATAAAAATTAGTTGGCCGGATGGCCTATTCTGAGCAGTGAACTAATATGTTCTTAATTTTACAGACGGATAGATAATATTGAAGATAATGACAAAAGACAGTGTAGTTTACATCATCGACAGACTGTATTGAATCTAAAAGTGTCGCTATTTTGCACAAAAAAACACGACCTCGAGACGCAGGTGTTCAAATCTACTTGGTATGGAGGAGAGGGGATATTGTGGTGGCTGTGTCTAAAAATAACTTTTAACGACAAAATTTTGGAGGGGAGAGAAAGGTTGGTTCAAAAATCAAGTACATTTTGTAGAAACACAAGTAGAGACGGACAGACTAACAGATAAACATCCATACTTGACTGAAGCATGACTGAAATGACTTTAGTGTAGGAAATTTGAATTCAAATAAACCTAGGCAGTGATTGGCCACAGACAAGCATATTGTCGGCGCTTAGACGCGGATTTGGGGTCATTTCTCAATAGTTGTTCAGTGATAGACACAGATTTTAAAGTGTGGTGATTTCCATATGAAAGAAAGTGTAAGAAGTTTAGGGACGCCATACTATAGCCAGCAGCTCAGCTGAGTTTTGCTAGCAATTCTGTGTTATTTATTCATAATCTGGTAAGATTGAAATTATTTCCTTATATATTTTGAATATTGTTTCATGTTCGAGTGATTTGATACTGCCATATCGAAATCTAGCCTTACAAACAAGTAGGGATTTGCTCTAGACCCCCCGCCAAAGTCAGGGTCTAGGGACCAACAATGTACATAAACTCCAGCAAGGATTATGCAAGACAGATCAAGTGTTGAGAATAATGAAACATATTACCTATCCTCTTTTAGGGCAGACAACTAATAAATATTTTTTCAGAATCTATAGTCTGGGAGGATCTATCTGATGTAAAACCACCATGGTAAATGTGCTGTTTGGTCAGAGAGATCTGACCTGTCTGTATGATGTGGTTGTTGTGTCAGTGTTGTGTCCAGACGTGGGTAGAGAATAGATTTTGACACATGGCCCATACTTTGATTGCAGAGCTGTGAGTTTCTGTTGTCAACCAAGCAGTGTCTATTCAGTTGGTGACTTACTCGAGTGTATCTGTGCAGTACTTGTGACAGAGACCACCATTATTGCCCGCCAGCACGGAGAGGTGGGACCACCAGATTTCAGCACCAGAGCTACAACTACAAGATGAGTGAGCCTCTGGTCTGCTGGACATTCACCAACACCGTTTAGTTACTAATAACCCCATAAAAAATTCCCACCATTTTCTGGACACTGTGTAGTCAATATAGACAGGTGTGATGAGGCCACCCCAACAGCACAAACATTAACTATCCTCCCAAGTAGATGACTACTAGAACATTTTAATAAAACTAACTGGTATAGTACATATATATGTACACTATTGCATTTATGATATAATATTCCATGCATTTCTTTCATAATCTCTAAATCCTTTTAAGTTCTGGTCAACCTAAAAATTGATCCAGAACAAAATAAATGTAATATAATTCTATCAAAAAATTTTACACTATTGAGTTAGTTCAGTGTGTTGTAATATTTGTTAAATATTATTAGTTTTGTTAAATATCTGTGGGTATATCTATAACCTATTAGACCACACTACATATCATAACCCTAGACACTTTACGTAGCCACATTCATTAAAAAAAATTAAGTGTGAGGTCGTAGTGGTAGCAAGAAAGGCCTTCTGACAATTCTCAACTACATTTTATCTCAGGAGCCTTCACAGCTGGCCTCATACATTACATTTAGTAATATCACCATCATACAATACCATCAAACACCACTACACCTTTCTACAAAATTCTCAATGTCCCATCTTGCTTTGGGCCAATAATAATTGTGAGCCACCTTTTGAATGATGGTACCTATCTTCTCATGGTCCCCATCTGGTTTCACATGTAGGCTCCTTATTAAGTCTGCCCTATATCTTTTAGGAAGTACCAGTTGTCCCTGACCTTTGGATCTAGCTCCAGTCTTCCTATACATCAACTTGTTTTTCATGTAAAAATCTCCCTTGCCTGGAGTTGTATGACAAGTTGACAATTTCCTGAAACAAGGCTTGAGTGTTTTATCCCCAGCCTGTGCCTTCCTCATCTCTTCTGGAGTGGTATCTAACATAATATCCTCCTCCTGTCTTGAGGTCGACCTGACCTGAAGGGTTGCCATATACACAGGTTTCCTTCTGCAACGGTCAGTGTCATGATTGTCCATCTGACAATTCTTACACCACCTTTTTCCTTGGTTGAAAGATTTTCTTTCATCATATTTCCTTTCACCGAATTGTGGGAATTTATTTTTATTTTCATACCGTGGCCTATCAAATTGGTGCTTACCTTTGTTTTGATCCTTAGGATCAAATTTATTAAAGTTCTGTGGTGCCCTAAAGTTATCCACTTGTTTCTTTTTATTACCTGTTACCTCTGCTTGAGCTGCTTGATACCTTTCAGCAACATTTAGCAACTCACCCAGCCTCTCTGCACCTTGTTCCATGAGAAACTTTCTCAGGTCTGGAGCCATGGACTCTCTTAGCTGCTCTATAAGGACCATTTCCTTAAGATCTTGGGTTTTCCCCAGAGAAGTCCATTTCTCCAAGTATGTCTCTATTCGTGCAGAGAACTGGTGATAGGTTTCACCTGACAGTAGTTTAGCATTCCTAAATTTTTTCCTATAAAATTCTGCATTCTTTTCATATCTTAACAAAAGAGCCTGCTTTAGCATGTCATAATTTTCCTGATCACCTCTGCTCATTTTTGCAAAAACTTCATAAGCTGCCCCACG
The DNA here is from genome assembly GCA_024509875.1 of Oreohelix idahoensis. Classification (NCBI taxonomy): domain Eukaryota; kingdom Metazoa; phylum Mollusca; class Gastropoda; order Stylommatophora; family Oreohelicidae; genus Oreohelix; species Oreohelix idahoensis. The sequence goes on along the minus strand of JAMPIV010005615.1, from coordinate 114,405 downwards.
AAGTCCTTGAGATAACTTTAAGCTCCACCTTTCTCTCTCTAACCCATATGTGGTAGCTAATAGTTCATACCTATTTAGGTAGCTCTCTATATCATCGTCTTTCTCAACAAAATGATCTAAATGAAAATTCATAGCTGAGGTTGAGGCTCCTTGGCTAGCAATGGCATCAGAGGCAAAGGGACTGGCACCATTTTCAGGAGCATGGCCTTGAAACTCAAACTCCCTTAGTCGTAACTCATGTTCCCTTTGTAATCTCTTATCTTCTGCTTCCCTTTCTGCAGTCAATCTTCTTTCTTCTGCAGCTAATTTCTTCTCTTCCCTTTCTGCAGCCAATCTTTTGTCTTCTCTTTCTGCTTCCAATTTCTTAGCCTCAGCCTCAATTTGTAACTTCTTAATTTCCCTTTCAGCCTCTAACTTTCTTTCGGCTTCAAACCTTCTTTCTTCGCGTTCAATAAATTTGTCACATTCCGTAGTAACATAGGCAACCATAACTTGCCCATCTAATCCTAACTCTTTTGCAGTCTGAACAGCAGCAGATCGAAACTTGGCCAGGTCCGCCATTGTCTATCAGGTAAATTTATACAATGTCTAACCAACAATTCAATCTCTAACTATATATCTAATGGACAACACAGGCACCGTGAGCTCAACCTTATTTAATTCCACCCAAGGATACCTTTTAATTCTTATTATTCCCTGAAGTGAATTACCCCCAATATTTTTAATAGTGAAAGATTCAAAATCCCAAGAGCGAGACCCCAATATATGTGGTGAAGTGGGATGTTATAAATATTTATAGGGGACTTAGTGTACTGACTGAGATCAGCTGTGAAGGTATCTATATCTAATAAGAGTAGTGTATTATAGATAACCTTACTTGCTGCCACATATATATATATATCTCAGTCAGAATTATTCTGGAATAGTGTGATGACTACGTTGTATGTCTAGGGTATGTGTATGATGAAGTGTAAGTCATAACAACAACAGACAGATAAACAATTTAATTTATTCCACCACACTTGACAACACTGTGACACTCACATACATATAACACTCTAAAGGATATCTTAAAGGAGTCACTGATAACTTTTCAAATAACAATATGTATTCATTGCTGTTATGAATGAATATGTGTCCTGATTCAAATACAAAGGGAACCAGGAATCACAATCAATTTTAATTACAAGTTATATGTACAGAATTTCTCAATATGAATATTGTAGTGACATATATTATTAAAAGTATCCTATGTGTGTCAGTTGTGTAGTAGTAATATGAGGTAATACTGGTTTTGTTTTGTTCAAGCTCTGTTGGTATTTGTCATCATGACTTCAATAGTTTGTCTTTATGGGAGCTAGTATTGGAGATGTTCTCAGTTCCTGTTATTAAAACAATTTACTTCCCCTCTTAAGTTTATGTTACAATGTTATTTTAAGATGGGGTACATAATTTTGAGCTCAGCTGGCCACATCAGCTTATCTTGCGTGATGGCGGCAGGAAAAGACTCCTCTGCTCGATTTCTCCCCTGTGCTCTGGAGACACCTCACTGATAGCTAAATGGACCAAGGAGTATGCTGTCCGACTCTGGATTCAGCAAAGCTCTGACCAGGTGCTGCTCAATACCATCAAGACCACGGTCCCACAATTCATGGAAACAAACACAGATACGTTGATTAGCAATGAATTCTGGCACAAATACTGGCACAAATTCCCATCTGCTTATGTTCCAGGCTTTTATTTAGCAAAAATATGAGCTGGCTTCAACGCACTGTTGCTTTATCAAGCTTATTTGAACTAGTGGTCTCGAACTAACGCTCCTAAGTGATTATATCAGCGAGTCTGGCCAATGGAGCCCCGTTTCGACAAGTGTTTGAAAAAATTTTACCTTCCTACGTCTCCCCTAACAACCAAAGATAGTATTTATAGTCCGACCAATCGTGTTTAGTCTTATATTTGTTGCGCTCCAATCAATTTGGAGTTTACATGGTAGGCTATTTCTGTACGTAAGGTTTTTTCAAACACGTTATAAAAAAAAATTTTATGAGCAGAAATGATTTCATGCTGTCAGGCATCCCCACTATTTTATTTTGGTTATAACTTGTTAATTCCTAGACTATTTGCGTAACGTTTTACATATTCTTTGTCAGCAAACCCTAAGGAACCCAAATATACAAATTTAAAAGAGCTAAGTGGCTGCGTTCAAAATATGCAATTTCTTCGACCTCCTGTTTCGAAGATGTGCTGTCTGGGTACTGTAATGTTTTCAAACGTAAACCCATCTAATGTTATCTTTTCTAATAAGCGTTTTTCGTGATTTTAAAACCTAACTCTGGGAAGGGTAGTGAATTTATCACTGTCCGTCTGAAAAAAAAAAGTTAGTGCATGTGGCCTTACACGCGTGATAGTAGTAATTGTGTATCGCGCGACGCGTGTTGCATGCGTTCCTGATTTTCAGCCCTCCCTCTCTCTCTTTCTATTTGAGTCCATCTGTTCGTTCGTTTTGGTAACGCAGTATAATTAATGTTAGGATTAATTTAGGTCATTACGCAGTCTGCCTCTCAATGTTTTTCCAAGAAATACAGCACACGTTTCATTGAAGAAAGCGGGTAATAATATAGTAGGCTTTTACTATCAACGTGAAAGCGTTACAATTTGCAGACGAAGCATAAAACAAAGGGGATTTCGAGTACATTCCTTGTGACAGCACTGTTATTTTACCATTGCTCTTTTCTTTATTAGAATTTATTTGTTACGCTTTACATTTACCTTTTAATTTATATATGTGGATTAGAATATTCCACGACACTGGCAATGAATCCTTTATGGTATTTCTGCTAAGATTTCTTCCAGGATTTGCAATTTGGTATTGTCGTCCAAGCAGCCAACGTTTCAGGCTTTCTCTCCTGCAAAAAGGACAAAACGTCACCACTGACTGAAGACAGCACTTTGTCTCTTAAAATTAAGTCAGCCAGCCCATCAAAAGCTTTATCAATTTTTGACAAATCAACCCATCTAGAAAATCAAAGCTTAATTGATGAAACAAATTCAGCAAAATCCTTAGCTGAATCAGGCAACAATGATTTCAGTTTCAATCTGTAACCATTTTCCTCCAGTTGATACTTTTTTAGCAATAAAGCCTTCACAGCATCATAATCATTTCTAGTATGATCATCCATGGTGCAGACTGAAGTAAGAGCCTCACCCACAAATAAACTCATCAACCTGCTAGGCCATGTAGCTCTATCAATCTTAAACTCTTGGCAACATATATATTTAAAAAGCATGAAATATCGTCTATATTAGGATTAAATTTGGGCAAATTTAGTTTAAAAGTAGAGGCATGGTCTTTTTTTCCAGCCTCCTCACCTGCTGGATTAGCCTGTTTATGTTGAAATCTTAATTTTTCCAACTCAATTTCTGCCATTCTTTGAGCATAGGCTAATTTTTTCTCCTCAAGTTCTTGTTGTGCCTTTATTTCTGCTTGAGCTTGTTGTGCCTTTATTTCTGCTTGAGCATAGGCCAATTTTTTTCCTCAAGTTCATATTCTCTTCTTTTATTCTCTTGCTCAAGAGCTAATTCTTCCTGTCTTCTCTTCTCAGCTAATTCTTCTTCTCTCTTTTTCTCAGCTAATTCTGCATCTCTCTTCTCCCTAGCCAAGAGTCTATGTTCTCTTGCCACGTCTTCTAACCTCTTTATTTCCTTTGCATGCTCATTGAATGCAAATGTTTTTAGAGCTTCCCCTCCAAACCATAGTCTTTTCCAATCTTATTAAAATACTCTAAGGTAGCCATAATTCACTTTTATTGTGACTCCAAATTGTCCAATAATAATTTAAATAATATATATATATATATATATATATATATATATATATATATATATATATATAATTAATAAGTGAGCAATATTAACAACAACTATTTCACCACTCAATATCAATCAACTGCATGAAATTATAGATGTTATTTTAGGAGCAAAAAATTAGAGATACTAACAAGATTACAGGATAACAGTAGAAAGAGCCAACCCAAGAAAATACTAATGAATAAACCAAGGCAGAAATTTATGAATTGTAGAAAAAGGAAAACAAATTGGCTCTACCACACTTATGACAACACAAGCACAATTTCACAACATATAATACATCTAATAAATGAATGATAGCAAGATTAGATGAACAAATTTACAAACAATAATCGAGAATAAACCAAATAAAATACAATTAACTTGACAACAAATACAAATTTACAAATAAACAGTAGTAGCAGTGAACACACAGCTTTGTAATGCCGGCCCCACTATCTGAGAAAACCATGCACCAAACCCTAAAGAACAACCAATAATTCACGACCATTGGATTGGTATTGCCAATTAATGGTTCCCTCGCCAACCAACCCGCCTATCACACAAACATGTAGATACCAACATACATAGAACGTATAAGAATAGAGACCGCAGTCAGCGACTCATAGCTTGACTGCCTGCGTCAGGACCAACGAACCAGAGCTGGTCAAGACCGCACTCCACCTCCACGTGGTGGTCCTGGAAACAGTCTGCAGCTGTGCAGGCTGGCTGAGCGAGTGTGGATCGAAATGGGAAGGCAAACCCGGTCCTAAAAAATGCCGTGCAGAAGTCGGATGTGTCGACCGAAAGGTGCAGATATCACAACTACGTTGTAAACAGACACAACGCAACCACCGTCCTTTTCAGGGCGAACGAAGAAGAAGAAGAAGAACGTATAAAGAAAAGAACCCTGTCAAATGAGATTCTTAAAGCCTCACACTGCATGAATCAATAAATCTACTTATCTGATATATCATGCAAAAAATCCTCCTGTCATCAGCCTCTGCCTCAGGAAACGGCGATTCAAATACAGTGCATTAAACAGGGTTAGTCCTGGAATTCCGGCCTGCAGCAGACCAACACCGCTATCTTGAAAAAAAGTTTTCACTTGCAAAAAATGTAGTCCATCGACTTGAAAAATTTTTGAAACATCACTTGAAGATACTTATAAACAGTTCCACATCATATGTTCAGATCCCGGCTTGAGGCCCCCATTTTCAGCTGTTACGTGTCTTTTATTTTGTTAATCTTAATATGTAGTGACAGGATGGTTCCTGTGGCCAAGTTCACTTTTGGGTAGTAGACGTATCAGACACCGAAACAGGCCTATATCATCATACTTATTTGAGCCACAACGGACGAAGTGGACAGTATATATTTTTATTAAGACTGAAACGCTGATCCACATTCAATACAGTTCAGGCCAATATACAATGGCATATAATATGCAGTCGTCGATATAACTTTAGGCAGTCCGTTCATGTCTGGAACGCTGTCCTTTTCATTCTCAATATTTTTAATATATATTCACACTCGACACTGAGAAGCTATACTCCCTGTAAATGCAGATAACTAGATACACCTCACAGAAGATCTTGATGTATTAGTGATAGAATAACACAGGGATATACACTGATATTCAGGAGCTCAAACACATGCGTCCACTCGCCATGACACACAATGGTAGAAGACTACAGCAGACAAACTCCTCACTTCTGCTTTTTTAGTCTCACGTCTGCCAAACAACTATATCGGCATGACGTCACTTCCTGTATTAATAAGTGGCTCCTTATAAAATAAACAAACAAGGAGCCCTGTTGAGCTACCTATTATACCGCCACAATCGTTATGAATTTTAATCATTATATATATATATATATATATATATATATATATATATATATATATATATATATATATATATATATATATATATATATATATATATATATATATATATATATATATATATATATATATATATATATATATATATATATATATAACACAAAGGGGTATGTTCCAGACGCCAGTAAGAAATAAAGAAGTAGAATGTCAGGTAACAGAAAAACTACAGAAATGAGAGGCTTGCTGTTTATTGTTCTTTTAAGATTCAGATCTGGCTCAAAAGCTTTGAAAGGAACGATTTGTTATTATTAGTGCATGTTCCGCAGATAAATTAAGTAGATAATTCTGCCTGGCTATTGCATTTTGTTGTTATGCTGCTTAATGGGCAATTGCATGATTACCAATTGATCGTATCACGGTTGCTGTCCTTCATTCAGAGAGATTTGAATCTTCAGCTGCCTGGGTCAATTTTCCTTTGTGCCACACTTTAACTAATGTTTTACACCGCAGAGAGAGAGAGAGAGAGAGAGAGAGAGAGAGAGGAGCCAGAAGTAAAAAGTGGCTGTAAGAAAGATCTGGCCTGTGGAGTGAGTCTCTTGGGTCCGGGGCCATGAACATAAATAATATAATAATTTGAGGCATGCAGGGTGCCCGGTGTTTTATTTTTTTATTATTTATTTATTTATTTTTTGACCAGGCCCCAGACAGTGAATAATATAATAACTTTTAGTTAAGTCTGCCATCGAGGCCCCCCCCCCCCCCCCCCCCCCCCCCCCCCCCGGCCCCCCCCCCCCCCCCCCCCCCCCGAGCCGTTTCCGACTGGCCCTCTCCAGACTCCATCTCTCGATGTGTCTTAGAAATAGACCACGTTGGATGCATAAATAATTAAATTTCCCACTCGTAAATTGAGAACTCTATGCTCCTTGGGGAACAAAAAGAAAAATAGATAAATGAACTCGTAAATTAGGGAAAGATATAATGAAAGATAGTGGAATCTGACTAAACAGCTTGATGATCTGGATTTTGCAGATGACTTGGCTCTTCTGTCCCATAACCATAATCAGATGCAAGAGAAAATGAAAATTCTCGATGAGAGGATCTTGGCAGTAATATAGACAAAGTTGGAGGGACAGACAGTGATATCAAAATAAGAATACAAAAAGCAAGAGGAGCTTTCATTACATTGGGAAACATATGGAGAACAAGAGAAATCAAGTCCAACACGAAAATAAGAATCTTAAGCTCAAATGTCAAGTCAGTCCTATTGTATGGCTCTGAGACATGGAGAGCAACAAAAACAACAACCAAAAAGCTACAGACTTTTATAAACGGGTGCTTGCGTAGAATAGAAGGACTGAAATGGTATGACAAAGTCACAAATGTGGAATCGATGACAAGAACCAGACAAGTGCCAGTGGAACAGGGGTTGAGAAGAAGACGCTGGCGATGGATAGGACACACATTGAGGAAACGTGTTGATAGCTTTATAAGGCAGTCCTTGTTCTGGAATCCACAGGGAAAGAGAGGCAGAGGTAGACCAAAAAACACATGGAGAAGAGAACTGGAAACAGAGGTGAAAATGATGAGGAAAACATGGAAAGAACTTGAGCGGATGGCACAGGACAGGAAGACTAGGCATGTGTTTGTTGAAGGCCTATGCTCCTTGGGGAGCTAAAGGGTACTGATTGATAATGAAAGAAATGTATAGATGACTGAACTCATAAATTAAAGAAAATTATAATGAAAGAAATTTTTAGATGAATGAACTCCTAAATTAGAGAAAGATATAATGAAAGAAAAGGAGAAAATGTTAAGGTAGAAGTATACCCAGAAAAGCTTAAAAAAAATAAAAATCCAACAATTTTCATTTTCATGCTTTAAATCATCGTCAACATGTTCTTGAACTAAAAATAATTCATAGAAGCTTAGAGATACTCTGGTTTGATAGGAATCAGTGTTTTTCTACACACACGCCCCCTTGAGTGATTTGCATAGCAACCAATGTTTATAGTTGGTTACCATGTGAATAATGACCCAACAAGAAGGTGCGTAATTGTAAAACTGCGAAATTATAATTATACATAGGCAACAGGAAAAAGATATTTATAACTTTTCCACGGGGAATCACTCAATGATTTCTTGTGAATTTTTCAAAAGTGTGTGTCTAGAAAGCTTTGATCGTAAATTTCAACATTTGTTACATGCATAGTGCATTTTCACCAACATCAACTCTATTTATTGCTAGTTTTATACTGATTCTGTATAATAGTAGTTAGCAGAGCTTCTTTTGTTCACAATGAGAAATAAGACAAAGACTGGGAGGCGTGTACACCAACAAACCGTTGCCTGAAAATGAGACACCTATTGTCGATAGTGACGCTATAAAACCTCTGTGCTCCTCAGCAAAGAAAATAAAGGTCATAAAGGTCCAAGAAAGTGAAGGACAAGCTAAAAATGACAACAAAGGAAATGGGTTTATCCTTATGGATGTAAAACTACTGTTTGGGTTTTTATGCGCTAACTTTAGATGTGACAAATGTTATCAGTACTCACTGACCTGTGAGATCGTCGAAGAGACTCGGAATGGCTTTTGTCATGAAATCAGTATCAAGCGCACAAACAGTGGCGAATGGACTGCCAATTTCAATACTTCTGATGTTTCATCTTCAGCTACTCACAAACAAAGAAGTAAATGTGCGAATGGTGGCATTTGTGCGTTCTATTGGGAAAGGCCACAGTGCATTGCAGAATTTTTCGATATACATGAACACAAGTCAACGCATGGCAAAGAAAGCATACAGGAGAACGCTGCACAGGATCTATTCAGCAAGTAAGTATATTGCAATGGAAAGACCCTGAGAGCACTGAAAATGGGATTCATAGACACTGCAGCTGCAGTAGAAGGAGACCTTTATTCAACAGGAGCTCATTAAACTTCATTTTGTGAGTTCTTTTTCTGTTTTTCTTTGTTTTCTCGGAATTGTCTTTTTAGCATAATTGGTGATCTTTGAAACAAGATATCTCTGGATCTGTACATTCAATTGACATGAAAATTAACACAGTTGGTTATCATATAATCTTACAGATTATGACCTAAAATGGATACAATTGAATTCAAAATTTTAGTTTTATGACCATCATGCATATATAATGAGGCACAAGAAATATAAATTTTGAAAATTCATTACAAATCAACCTTTCGGTCAATATCTGTTATTTTAGGTCAAAATCTCAAGCTATATATACTAATTCAATTTGCCAAGTTTCAGTCAGATCCTAGTAAAAATAACATAGTTATGATGTTTTAAAAGAGGTGTATAATTTATTCACTACGGCGGCCATATTGGATAGCTAATTTGCATAATTAATGAGGTCATTATGTGGACAAAAATGTTAAGTCCATACTAACACTATACCCATGGTTGTTTGATTCTGAAAGGAAAATTTGAGTTTTTTACCCTACAAGGTAGTCTACTACGTTAAAACTCTAGGGAGCATCAATGGAGTGGTAATACGGCAACCCGTAGTAATCAATAATAAAAGAAACGTGAGTCCTGTGAGTAGTAAATAAAATAAATAATGGTAATTAACAGGCACTCGTTGGACAGAAAGGAGGACACCAAACAAGAAATATAAATAATAGGCTTACCAGGAATTGAACCAACGACCATGCAAACGGCGCCATCGCCTCGCTGTGAAAGTAAATCATAAAAATACATAGTCAATTTTGCACCCCAAAAATAAATGCTTCATTGTCCGCGGTCATTCTCACGACATCCACATAACTACGGTATATAGGACTTGTGAACGCAGTAAACCGATCTCCATAGAGGGGCATGATGGGTAGTTTTCAAGAAGTCAGAGGTGGTTTGACAAAAGCAAAGAATGTAATCATCATCATTTTTGTTTCGCTCCCTCCAGAGCATGGAGTCACGACTGTAGCTGGTCCCCACACAGGAAGCCCGCATACAGCTTCCACATGCTCTTACATCGGTAGTTTCTGTAGCAATATGTTTAGAATGATGGGGTTGTCAGCTCCACGCACAACCTCATATTAGTGGGCCTTATACGAAATGTCCGAGGCAGTAGTAGACGTCATATTATTTCATTGCCTCACAAGAGACTCATAGGGAGCCGCGGTAGCATAGTGGTTAGTGCACTGGGTTCCTAGCTCAGTGGTCTATGGCTCGATTCCCAGATGAGGTGGGATTTTTTTAGGCCGCAAACGGCTCCTGGGTCGACCCAGCCCCAATTGGGTACCAGATCAACTCTGGGGAGGTTAAGGCGGCTGGCGTGATGCTGACCACATCACCCCTAGTGTGCCGTTGGTCAAGAAAATATGGGCCTAACACCATATTCCCAATATGCCTCAATGGGCGTGTAACGGGATCCTTTTTTCACAAGAGACCTATGGAAACCTCACAAGGCAAAGAATTTAATGATGGCGAAGAAATATAGACAAATGAATTATATGTACACACATATATACACACACTTAAACGCTTGTACATATACCAACACGTGCTCACAAACACACATACACACTGTAGGTGAATATATACGGCACTCTATACAATTATCATATAAACATATATAGAGAGGAAGCCCGAGTAAACAGTAAATAAATAAATATTACACACATAAAGGTATGTTTCAGGCACTCGTGGGAAATAAAGAAGTAGAAAACTAGACAACAGAAAAACAACAGAAGTGAGTGGCTTACCGGAGAATCGAACCCAAGATCTTCCGAACGGCACCATAGCCTAGCTACGGAAGCGAATCACACTATCCTCCCTGCCAACTTTAACATACCTTTATGAGTGTAATATTTGTTTATATACAATTATCGACGCGTTAGTTGGTTTTTGGTTCGTACACAAGAGATCTGGTGATCATCTTTGCATGGAATACCCTGTACGTGGATTCTAATTTTCGTATATAGTGTTCTACCGCGTAAAAAGTTGCAAGAATTCTGATAAGATCTTATCAGTTGCCATATGTACATCGAAAGACGGCTGCAATTGAGCTCCAACGTCTTCTGTCTCTTGTCTTGATGGTGCATTTTGATAAGACTCTTTCCTGTTCATCTCTTGATGCTACCTTCCCACTTATATCGATATTTTCCCTATGCACGTTAGTCTTCAACTATTTTCAGCATTGTGGTTTTCAACAAGGCGTTCAACCACTAAACTGAACACCCATTACAAGAATGTACATGCCTTGCAATCTTTTCATTGTGCATGTTTTGGAAAATATGGAAACGGCATGCACTGCATCGCGAACGCTGAATTGAATACCAATTGTAAAATGCACGCAGTGTTTTCAATTTTTCCACGGTGCATTAACTATAAATCATAATAAGTTTAACTACAAAGATCCAACGAAGTTGAAATGAAAGGGAAAGGAATAAAATGACCGTAGGAAAATTATTTCCGCCATCGGGAGATGCAGCAGAAAGAGCAACCATAGTTATTCCCCCCCCCCCCCCCCCCCCCCCATCATATTTTGGCGAGTTGCTTACTCGCCTTATTCTAATTCTACTAGAATGCCACAGACGGTTAACGTTTAATGCTTCATAAAATTAAATACATAAATTATGCTTAAATTACGAGGGGCGTTCAGAAAGTAATGCACCACATCGTTTTTCTCAGGAGCTGTTTATTCAAAAAGCATGAAATTTATAAACAATATACATGGATATGTCATGTAAACATCGGTATTATTCAACATTATCCCCGTCAACTTGTATGGCTTTATGCCAGCGCGAAACAAATGCATGTATTCCTAGCGCGTATCAGATTTTGTCTTGATCATGTAGCCATTTCTTCGCTGCATGAATCACTCCTTCATCATCTTCAAAACTTGTCCCACAGAGTACATCTTTAAGTTGACCAAATAGACGAAAATCAGTGAGGGCGCGCATTGTCGTGAAGGAGAAGCAGGTCTGCTGGATTCTTGTGCGGCCGAACTCTGCGAAAACGTTGATTGAGTTTTTTCAATGTCTTAATGTAAGCTTGCGAATTTATTGTCTCTCCTCTTTGCATAACGTCCACAAGAATCACACCTTCAATGTCCCAAAAGACAGTGATCATGATCTTTCCAGCTGAAGGAATTGTCTTGAATTTCTTTCTTCTTGGTGATTGCGGATGATGCCACTCCATTGACTGTCTTTTTGTCTCGGGTTCAAAATGATGTGCCCAGGTTTCGTCACCTGTAACGATCTTAGCCAAAAAGTTCTCTCCATCTTGAAATGCTCCAACAATTCAGAATAAATTGCTTTCCTTTGCAATCGGTGGTCATTTGTGAGACTTCGAGGAACCCATCTTGCGCACACCTTAGAAAATCCGAGAGTTTTATAACTGCATTTGCACTACCAATGCTGACTGACAGCTGTAAGGCCAATTGTTGAGGTGATTCGCCTATCAGTAAGAATAATGCCCTCAGCGCATTTCAACATTTCTGTGTTGGTGGCTGTGGCAGGACGTCCACAGCGCGGCCGATCAAGCAGCTCCGTATCTCCACTTCCTGATTCTTTGATTCTCTGAACCCAGCGACTGACTGTACTCCTGTCGACTGCAAAACTTCCATACACAATCACATAGACGCTTGTGAATATTCACAACAGTTTCCTTCTCTGCAACGAGAAATTCTATCACAATTCGCTGCTTATAACGCAAGTTGCTAAATAGCTCCATTTCAACGGTTTAGGGCAGCCGTATTATTTGGCCGGTTGCGGTGCAATTTGGTGCAAACAATTGGCACATGCCATATTTGAAGTGGGCAAAATTTCATGCTTCTATCTTCCTTATTAGCTGAGAAAAACGATGTGGTGCATTACTTTCTGAACGCCCCTCGTATTAGTCACAGTTTTGTTTTGTTCTAAATAAGACGCAAAAAATGCGTAGCCTTTTGACTCCCGAATAAACTGGCTGATTAAACTGAATTCATCTCCTAAACATGATGAGTGTAACTGTGGCACCGATAAAATGACTGCCGATTATCTGCTTCAGAGATGCCCAACATATGAGGAACAGAGAAATCTCATATGGCCGTCACCAGTACAAGTCCTGCAAAAACTTTTTGGAGGTACAAATAGCCTCAAGCTTACCACTGCTTTCTTTGAAAATATTCAAGTAGACGTCTAAGAGTGTACGAAGAAGAAGAGGAATCTCCTAACAGAAAATTAGTTATTTTGCATCATATATGACCCGCGTGAATCTCCGTACTTGCAGTCCGCCAAAATTGTATCGATCATAGTTGATGAAAATGACAACACAGGATAAAAATACTACGATGTAGTCTGACAAGTTGGACATTCTGAAGCCAAAAAAGGAATGCGTGCGATAACAACCCTATTTGGATCTCTGCCTTGTCTCTACAACACAGCTCCGCCCCCCCCCCCCCTTTTTTTTTCTTCTAAGCTGCACTTTCACAATTGGCGGATCTGAAAATTTGTAAGGAGTTAAAATATATAGTAATCGACTTTTGCAGACCGTTTCGTTTCATTGTCCTTATCATTAAAATATAGAAGACAGACTTATTATCGGTATATGATAATAAAGACAAGAAGAGCTTTCACTGCATTGAGAAAAATATCGAAATCCAAAGAAATCAAGTCCAACATAAAAGTCAGAATCTTTAACTCAGATGTCAGGTCATCCTTACTGTATTTCTATGGTACATGGAGGAAAAACAAAAACAACAAAGGAACAGACTTTCATAAATGAATGCTTGCGTAGAATAGAAGGATTCAAATGGTATGACAAGGTTACCAGTGGGGAACTGATGAGAAGAACCGGACAGGTGTAAGTGGTATAGATGATGCGAAGAAGACTTTAGCGATGTTTGGGACACATTATGAAGACTTCTGCTGCTATCATTACAAGGCGGTCCTTGTTCTTGAATCCCCAGGTAAAGACAGGTAAAGGTAAATATGCTCTTGCAATTCTATTACTTTTTTTTTTCCCCTCACTCACCAATGATATTAAATATTGCGGTAGTTAGACTGATATTTGTTCCTTCATGACCGAGTCTGGAAAAAAATATAATTTACTTGATAATATTAAAACAGAAACAAAATATAAATGTGTAGGGATCTACAGATGCAGCCCAATGTTTCACATATAGTGAAAATGAGCTTTTGAAAACTATTACTACAGCCAATCGTAGACGAGATCTGCCTTTACTCCCTACTAAAAAAAAAAACTGTCATTCTCCCAGCGTCTCAGTCATAAACCAGACAAATTACAGAGCTGAAATGCATCTGTAACCCAAAAGATGGCGCCATAAAATGCGACATTTATCTGTATTAATGATGACACACTGTTTTATACGAGGCAGCTCTGTACAGACAACGAAATAACAAGAGATAGAACAATGACACACTGTGGTTCGCGAGGTAATGCAGCCAATAATGCGCAATAACACGGGAACAAGAAACATCACAAATTGTTGTTTGCAAGACGACACCGCTAATAATACAAACTAAACTGACACAGAAACAAGAATCATCATAAATTGTTTTTTGCAAGACAACACCGCTGATAATACGAACTAACACGGAATGTCGTGATTCGAATGACATTTCTATCACTTTTAGCCGAGTGGTCTGCCCTGTCTTGTTCTCTATTTTTGTCTACGCCCGGTCACATAACGGTTTGTGCTTGTATTTGTGTGCTCTCTCACACCTTCAGCCCCTCCAGCAGTATCATCTCTTTTTCTTTATTCTCCTCACCGATCATCTTATTATTTTGATTATTTGGCATATTTTACGCCCTACATTCTTTCTGTGACCACTCCTAGACTGTTTACGTTACGCTAGGTGACTCGTGAAAATACCACGTTTATTGAACCGGTCAGTGAGCGATATTCTTATCATGAAAAGCCGGTTCGCCACCTTTTGATACAGATGGCAAACGTGAAGAGAGATAGCGACTTTGACCTAACTCATTTCCGGGGCCAGCGACAATCAGGCAATTAACACCTGGGTTGCGGTCTGTATGTCAGAGGAAACCATATTGTTTGTCTGAGCGGCCGGCGATCCTTTTGTTTGATTGTCTGGAGAACGCACGATCACAGACGATAATGAGATAATCGTTTCACAGGCCATCCCTGTGTGTGATTATCGCAGGTAATCTGTCTGGCGAGTCAATATTTGTAGTTAGCATCTGAACATCAAATAGGTTCCCAGATTTGTTGTGAGTTGGCGGAAATGTTACCGCATGATTTGAAAGAGGTCACGCATTGGAATATTAAATGTAATATTTTTAACGCGCGGGGGAGATTATGAATTTAAAGACCCCTACCCACATAGTGCAAAAGAGCTTACGATTGGATTGAAGTGAGAGCAGGAAAAATCATTGAATTTCATTGGAAATTTCGGCGGAAGTACCATCTGTGTTTGGAACTGAGAATGAGAGATATAATCTAGCGAAATCAGAGACACAGAGCACAGACAGCTTCGCAACTTCAAACGAGCAACTCCCAAAAGCCAGAGAAAGAAGGATCGGACCTAGAATGCCATACTTATAAGTGACAGATCGAGTATTTGGGCAGCTTTGGAACTTACAAGTAAACCCGCACATTTAAATACAAGACTGGACACTTAAGGGACCAGGACTTTAAATATCAAGACTGGAAACCTAAGGCATTGGATCACCCGTCATAAGAGAAACTTTCCCAGACCAAATTTTTCGCAGATTCACCCACCATAAAAGGGATTCAAAATTTCTAGACCAAGTGATTCGAGAAATATAACCTAAATTGCTCGTGTCCATTCTAAACTGTGCGAGGAGATTGTGTATAACCCAATTGGGGTAAGTTGTGAACATTTCTTGTACAAATGGGAATTTGACATGTTTTTCTTGCTAAGTGGTTATATATGAGGCTGGCAACCTTAACATATGAAAATAGTATATTATGTACTACTACAGCTAGCGCTGGTGATTTCTTCTGGCTAGTCGTGCGGAAACCCGACAGCAGAGGTGACCCCAGACACCGAATGGAGCAGTGATGACTGATGATTACATCACATGTGCCTAAAGTGCATATTATTTTGTGAGATATATGCACTTTGTTAATTGTAACTAAGGCAACTCATTATTCGCACCGTCCAGACACATTTTCCCAGTTTAATACCCGGAAGAATATTGGTGATTTTTAATCAACTTCCCTGAGCTACACTGTGTACTCGTGAGTTTAATTCTTTTGAGAGATTAACATTGGTGGGCGGACAGCGAGAATGCGCCTGTTAATTGGCAGCCCTAATGTACTTAGCTGAGGCATTTGTTGTTCTATGTTTCCAAAAGTTCGTGGAACGAATATAGTCGTGAGTGAAATGCAGGGAATCAACACCAACCGCCTAAATTGGACAAGTTGCGTAGAGAAGAGCCCTCGCCACCGAAGAACTGACGAAAACGGCCGCAGGGACCCTTTATATCAGTTAAGTGCTTATAAAAAGGCACCAGCAACCGGACATACTTTTCTGAACTATATCCTCACTGTGACGAGTAGGGTGTATGTGGGTGGATGTAAGTTAGACAACACTTATACACCGCTCGTATAGCTCACTGTCTAGGAATAAAGTACTAACTCCAACAGCTCTGTCAATCTCCAACAATGTATTAGATTCACAAATAAGTCACAATGGACGCAGGGCCATTACAAATATTAGATACATCACAAATCCCGAGTATCCGCACACACTCTGCTTCTCGGAATAACTACAGCCACAAATAGGCTACTCCATGAATAACTACTGCAACGTCTACAACACAACTCCGGCCCTCTACTCACGCCCTACTATAGACATCCACCTTTCTCTTCTCTACGCTCTACGCTGTCTCCTGTCTGCTCTCTACTGACCCAACACACGTCTCCAACCAACACACTCCTCTCTCTGACTGTCCCTTTCATGCGTATTCACTAAAACCCGTGAAACCCTTCCACGCTCCACCGATCTTCATTCACGCGTCACAAAAGCTAACAGCTTGTCTCAAGCAAT
The DNA here is from genome assembly GCA_024509875.1 of Oreohelix idahoensis. Lineage (NCBI taxonomy): Eukaryota > Metazoa > Mollusca > Gastropoda > Stylommatophora > Oreohelicidae > Oreohelix > Oreohelix idahoensis. Next base: position 97,709 of record JAMPIV010005615.1, on the reverse strand, counting down.
GCTCACAACCCTGTAGCTAAATTATTACAATGCACGCATTCCCAGCTCACAACAACTCACATGACTAATAAACTCCCGCTGGAGCATGGGAACATTCACACATGCAAAATACCCTCAAAACGCTCCGTGACACTCACCCTAAATCTCCGCGAAGAGAAAATCTGGTTCCAATATAAAATTCACCAGCATTTCATTTATTTTAAACTGTTAATACTAATTGATTATTAAATTTGTTACCTGTTGTTTTAAAACTAAAAAATAGTTGTTTATTCAGTTATTACATGTATGAAAGCAAACGTATGAGCCAGAATATTATATATATATATATATCGGCTTTCACCACTGTCAGTCATACGAGCCTGAGACTCCGGATGTCCGTCCCGCATCAAAGTATTTCCATTTATTGCAGTTTCCGTAACGTGTGTGATTTTTTACACAGACAGGGGTGTCGGCCCTGTGCTAAAACCCCCAACCTGGAGGACCAGGGTACCAGCTTTTGTCTGACCCCTACCCACGCAGACCAGTCCAGCATGGCAGAGACAGCTGTACATTAACTTTGTTGATTTTGAAAAGGCTTTCGACAGCATACACAGGGACAGCCTATGGAAAATTCTGAGGGCTTATGGAATTCCCAGCCGCATTGTTTCCATTATAAAAAGCCTCTATTCTAACTTTACGTGCAGTGTTGGATCGAGTAATGTAACTTTCGAAGTGAAAACAGGAGTACGACAGGGATGCCCCTTATCAACAACATTATTTTTGACAGTCATAGATTGGGTGATGCGCCAGACAACAGAGGGCAGTCCAAGAGGAATTAGATGGACAACGTTTTCTACACTGGAAGATTTGGAATATGCAGATGACATTGCACTGCTCGCGCATTCACACCAACACATTCAAGACAAAACTGATAGACTGAATAAGTATGGCCAGCAGGTTGGCCTGAACATCAATCTGAAGAAGACAGAGGTCATGACACTAAATGTGGGCAATCCTGAGCCAATAACAGTAAGGAACCAGAAGTTAGAACAGACAGACACATTTACTTACCTAGGAAGCATAGTAACACCTGACGGCGGAACAAGCAAGGACATTAACAACAGAATGAATAAAGCGAGAACAGCCTTTGCTATTCTCAACAACATTTGGAAGTCTTCCCAGTACAGCACAAACACCAAATTAAGACTGTATGAGAGCTGCGTACTTTCTGTGCTTCTCTATGGTGCGGAATGTTGGAGAGTAACAGAGAAGGAAATGTCGAAACTGTCCTCCTTCCACACAATCTGCCTAAGGAAAATTCTCCGAATCTTTTGGCCAAACACCATCAGCAACCAAGAACTACTTATTCGGAGTAACCAGGAGGACATGCACACCATCATAGCTGGCAGACGCTGGAGTTGGGTTGGCCATGTCCTCAGAAGGGACCCTGATACCATCGCAAGAACAGCTATGCTATGGACCCCCGAGGGAAAGCGAAAGAGAGGCCGACCAAAAACAACTTGGCGGAGAACTGTGGAAGCTGAGATGCAAAGAATGAACCACAGTTGGGGCACTGTACGAAGGATGGCCGCCGACCGAGCAAAGTGGAATCAATTTGTTGCTGCCCTACAAGACGCCACCAGGCGTGATGGCCGCTGACTGCTTTGACGGTTGGCGGTTATGGATCAAAGAAGAAGAAGATATATATGTGATAGGGTGGGCTAGATGATGATGATGATTATATTGTGATGTGTAATCACTCTCTTGTCACACTCGCACCGACCCGAACAACAATAAAACTCTTGATTCTAGAGGCAGGGGCTATATTTATTTTTACAACCCATTCAGTGACAAAGCAAACATTAAACAAATAAACTAGCGAACATCACAAAACCCAACAAAACACCCAACAGTGCCCGATGCTAATCTGAAGAAGCAAACAAAGCACAGAATAGTTAAAATCATAATATAATACTGAATGAGAAACACCACGCTCTCACCTGTCAAACTGTCCTACGCCGCCACCTGACACACTCAACTATCACACACACACACACTCATGTGTGTCGTCCAATGCGACTAGTATGGTGTTGTGCATGAGGCTGGCAACCTCACCATGAAACACAGGTTGCTACGGAAACCACTACTGCAAGAGCACACACTCAGCTATCACACACACACACACACACTCATGCATGTCGTCCAATGAGACTAGTAAGGTGTTGTGCGTGGGGCTGGCAATCTCACCATGTAACACAGATTGCTACCGAAACACTACTGCCCTAGCATATGAATACTTAATATGGAGGCAAACCACACTGTTGGCCCCATGCTCCCTCAGGAGCGGAGAAGAGAAATATATACCTTGAAGTGAGCCCACGTGCTCTCACAACCATTCCTCACATAACCATAATTAAATAATCATAAAATGGACATAAAATAATATTCAACTATATGTACAACAAATACTCTCAGTAATGAGAATAAGCTACTACCTCGTAACCGATCCACATCAGTATTCGCTACTGCATTCTGAAGCATGTCGTATGTGACGACTGGTGCGCCTGGCAACAAGCGTGTCGTATATGACCACTGGTGCGACTGAGAATCTCATCACACGAAACACATCGTTACCGAAACAAATCACTGCCATAGCATAAAAATGCTTCTTGTCGGCTTGTGATAGACACCAGCCACATTGGTGTTTCCATGCTCCGCCGGGAGCAACCAGAGAAACACATGTCTCAACAAAGGAGTGGCCTCGCGCTCTCCAGAAATCTAAATACATATTCTCACCTCACAGTAACCCATTAAATATATACAGTATAATTATGATAAGTAGGCTATTCGTGAAATACACTCAATTACTTTTACATTAAAGAAATAAAATAATTACTCTTGACTTTAAACAAAACTGGCATTAACACGAAAACTATCTCTTTCTTTACTTTACTGGGGAAAATTATCTTAATCTGCTTCCCACCCACGTGTCAATTCACGCGATCTAAAACTGCGTAACATTAAGTGATAACTAAGAGTGTTACCGCAGACCCCTCGCGCCGCTTTTATACAATCACCACGTGGCTCTCCCTGTTGCCATCTTCCCAACTAGTTAATATTATCTAAATTGCAGTTTCTGATAACATTTCTGTCCAGTTTCATGTATAAAACACTCTCCTACTAAATTTGCCCGGTCTGATGGATGAAATACTTGATACTAAATTCTCACATCTGGATTTAGGCTTTGCGTGCCTAATAAAACCTATCAAACATTATTTTCACTCATCTATCATTTCAAGACTAAATTATAATGTCCTAAAAAGACATTTCCTTTGGAAACACATCTATCTATATCACTCAACATTAAAATAGCCACATCGATATTATTTCCGAATTAAATAAAACTAATTCTAATTTAAATTAACTCACATGTCATGTCTTTGTGTTCTTCTGTGTGGGTACACAGCGCGCCTCGTTTCGTTCCTTCTTGTCTGGACTGATACTTAAAAAAGGGCCGCTGGTAGTTCGCTATCTCTTTTTATAGGCACTAGGCTAATCACTCAACTACTGCGCGCTGGGCGTATTAATCTTGGCTACTTAAATATCACACGCGATTATCGCTTAGGAATAGCGAAAACACAAATAAAACCTACAGCTATTTAATATAACACAATTCTACGCCACAACTTAATTTAAAGGCATTATTGTGGCCTCATTACATATCTTCTACTTCAGACTTTTCACAACCCAGAATGCTTCGCGCACATCGAAAATAATCTGCCCAAAAACAGGTAGGGGGCGGGCGTCTCCTTTTCGGCCCCATCACATATATATATATATATATATATATATATATATATATATATATATATATATATATAAATATATAAATATATAAATATATAAATATATATAATATATATATATATAATATTCTGGCTCATACGTTTGCTTTCATACATGTAATAACTGAATATATATACACCGCGCTTTAAAACCAGCAGCTTCGGGCAGATAGGGCTCGTGATCCTTGGTTGGTAGCTTATCTAAGAGAAGGAACTCTGAATTCAAACCACCGCTGCCTTGCGGGAATATCCATTTGTGGAATTGGCTTCGGGAGTAAACCCTGAGGATAAATCCGGAGTCGGAGTCCCTAAGGCAGTCTAATGTCGATTCGACATTATTCTGGCAACTCCTGCGACATGGCTGGTACCAAACTGTATCGGCTACTGCCGTTCCTTTGGATCTACCGGCTGTGTGGAGAGGGGGAACATGCTGCATGGGCAACAGCTTGATCTCCATATAACTGTGCCCAAGCTCGCGCCCTGGAGAGGACACTCCAGCTTCACACTATAGGTGTCGGCAAAACACGGGAAGTAGCAGTTACCGGTTATAAGCATTTTGCCCAATTGGCGTAGGGCATGGCGCCAGGGGCTACTTCCGACAGTGGGAGAGGTTCTAGGATCTCACTGGACAGCTACCGCCCGCTTCAAGCTGGGCAGCCCCCAGTCAATAAGGTGTTGTCCCGCCACTGTCTGCTTTCCCCATTTGGTGCATGGGGATTAGGGTCAAACCCGAACTGTGGACAGAAAATTTTGCACCAAGCAATTATCGAAAAAATAGAAATAAACAAACTCTCAGATTGGGATGCTGGAACGTCCGGACTATGTTGACTGGACTATCCGAAAACCTACAGGATGTAAACGATGTAAGGAAGACAGCCATAATTAATGATGAGCTTAAACGACTTCAGGTGGATATAGCTGCACTTCAGGAAACGCGCCTGGCGGGCTCTGGAATGGTGAGCGAGAAGGACTACACATTTTATTGGCAAGGGAAAGATCTTGATAAAGCTAGAGAACACGGAGTAGGTTTTGCGGTCAAAAACTCGCTAACTAACATGGTTGAACCAGGCGAGAATGGATCAGAACGCCTGTTAACGCTCCGCCTGCAAACTAGCACAGGTCCCATCACCCTTGTCAGTGTGTATGCTCCTACTCGGTACTCTGCCTCAGAAGCTAAAGATGAGTTCTACGAGAATCTAGCAGCAGTAATCAAAAGCATACCTAGGCAAGAACAGCTTGTTCTCCTTGGTGACTTTAACGCTAGAGTTGGTGCCGATAATGTTTCATGGCCTTCATGTCTGGGCAGGTTTGGTATTGGCAAGATGAATGAAAATGGACAACGGCTCTTAGAGTTGTGCGTCCACCATGACCTCTGCGTGACCAACACCTACTTTCAGACAAAACCCCAGCATAAGGTGTCATGGAGACACCCACGATCCAAGCACTGGCATCAACTTGACCTGATTCTCGTCAGAAGGCCACTCCTCAGGTCTGTGCTCTCCACGCGCTCGTACCATAGTGCAGACTGTGACACAGATCACTCCTTGGTTTGCTGCAAAATCAGAGCACAACCAAGAAAACTCTATCGTGTCAGACATGAAGGGAAACCACGCATTGATACCAGCAAGATGTCAGACCCTTTCATGATCGCTCAATTCACTGTGACCTTCTGTTACGGTATATGATATTAACGCCGTCTGCTAAAGGTTACCAGACGTGCAATTATAAAGGTTAAGACATTTAATATATTGCGATAGATGTTTCAATTAATGAACGCTTTATACACGATCGATTATGACGTGTATAGCGTTGTTTAGGACACAGTCGGTAACTAAGAAACGCTACCCTTTTCACATTGACCGTCAAGCTGTTAAGACGCGTCTGACTCTCCTTCCAATGTTGGGCATGGTATTGCCATACAGATATATTTTATGTAAGTACGGACATGGGTCAGTCCATTGCTATTACGAAGATTTGAAATGATTAAAGGTCAGTACGAAAGTGAAAATTAAGGAAGGATGAATTACAGTTCATAGTATTTGATTTTGCCAGACTCATAGACTCACTGTCGGCCGTTGGAAAACCCCAACCGCGCGTGCATACAGCTATGACAATCTGCATACAGTAATTTGATTATTGGACAAGGACTGATAGGATATCTGCATATCTATGCCATATATTTTCAAGTTATAATATGTACCGTTGTGATCAACATGCATGAATCGTCTTGACGTGTAACCTGTATTAAATATTTGTGGACTCTATGAACCGACTTGTCACATCAATCGTATTCCAAGGTTCAATTATTGTTCAGAATCTTCCACCCCTGCATTCGCGTAATCTTACATAGAAGGCACGATACACGATCACTCAAGAATATCAAGAAGATAAAACAATGGCCAGACATTTATAACTGTTTTATTAATATCACATGGAACATTATTCAGAGCTAACCAAACCACGCCTTGCAACAGACCACTTCCACTTGCAACAGTGGTGTCCGGTGTCTGGGGACGAGAAAAACAACCAAAAACAAAAAAAATTTTTGAATGACTTTCGAAGGAAATATTTACGATCAGTTTTCGATCACATGATCCAGCTGAAGATGACGTGGAACACAGTCTAATGCCTAACAACGCGACGTCACTGAAGTTCGTGTAGGTGAAACTATCGGAGAAACTGAAGTCGTTCTGTTAAGCCTAACCAAGGGAAAAATAAGTCATTTGAAGCAGACACAAGAAATGGACTACAGGAGCAGACAGTCAGGGGCTTTAGCCTAGCTGTTGACGACCGCTAGCACTGATCGAAGCAACGGGAAAGATAAGTCTAGCTGTTTAAATTGTCGTCATTGCAAAACCGTAATACTGAGTCCATTTTGCTTTGATTAGGCATGTCTATGTATTTTCATGTATATATGTTAAATTTGTTTTCCATCGTATGTATTTGTTGTTAATTCGTGGGCCGGTTGGAGAGGGAACTGAAATCTCTGGGAATGTCGCGAACAGCTGACCACCTAGATTTCAGTCGTTCTTAGGGAACTTAAACGATTGCATTTTTGGAAGCCCATTGAGGTTGCCATTGGACAGTCTGTCCAAATCTGCTACCGTTTGACAATTTGCGTTAGCTGTACTGTCCCGTAGATAATTGGTGTATTTTATTCGTATTTAGTTAATAATTTTTGTTCAGTTCTGTACCATGTTCGTTACTATTTCGTCCATTCTCCTCTGACTATCATTTATTTTATGATTATTAAATTTTCGTCCGTTATGAGTCCTGTGACGTCATCATTTTTCGCAGTCATTTTTTTTGTGTGTACCTTGAATATTCAGTTGACCTCAGGTCAGACCTTGACCCTTCATTTGGTCTGTGACATTTCCGCTTATTTTATTTAGTTCATAAATTCATTTTAAATTGTGAAAATGTCTTGTTTGCGTCTTGACATTGTTTGTACCCTTTAGTTGCATCATTGCTTGTCTGTCCTCATAATATATATTAATATTACATTAATAATATGATAATTATATGCAATAATACACTTGTAATTTAATTTAATTAATTTTTTTTGATAATTAAGATTAATATGGGACATTGCATAATTATGCAGTGATAGTCCAAGAAAGTAGCACTACAATTTATCATAGATGCCTAGGGCATAATAATATAATATATATATTGACAACATAAATAATCTTATAGCTACCTTTGAGGTAATAGACCCATTGTATATCATTTAATATACTTTTCTGGTACTAAGAGAGTGACTTAGTACATTGAACAATATAATTACTAGGAATTATACCCAACATTATTGGATATTGAGGTTAATTGGGTGATATAATTACATTATATTTAACAGATATCATAACTATTTATGATATAGTATTATTTAGATACAATATTGTTACAAAATATTGTCTATTAGGTGAACTTAAACATTAAGTTCAATACTATTGTGATTACTTATATTGAATATTTCTAAGTTGAGTAAGTATAATAATTACTCTGAAGCTACTATTGACTATTTTAATCAGTAATTATCAATAATTACTACAGATAAAAGTCAAAATGCTTACTATAGACCATTTCGTTAAAATTGGCCGTGATTATGGCTACAAATCTCAAGAACTTCGTCAGTTTGCTGAATCAGAACTGGAAAAATATGAAAGAAAGGAAGAAGAGAAAAAAGCTGCATTAAAGAAAGAGGAAGCAGAACTTGAGATGAAGCAAATTGCCAAGGAAAATAGATTGAGAGAGATTGCTCAACGTGAAAGAGAAGAGCAAAGAACAATCGCCAAACAGGAAGAAGAGAATAAATTGAAACGAGAGGAAATTATTTTACAACAAGAAATGGAATTGGCGCGTATTAAATTGGAGACAGCAAGATTACAAGCACAAAGTGCTGATGCAAACCAGAATAATAACGCACAAAATGGATCATCATCCAGCCAACCTAAACACTTCTACAATTTTAAATTACCCATTTTCAACTTGAACGTCGACGACCTTTCATCGTTCCTGGCACGTTTTGAACAGACTTGCAAATCTAACCATTTGCCTGAAGAGTCATGGGTACTCAAGTTAAATGAATTCTTGGTTGGAGAACCACTGACAGCTTCTCAAAATGCTGACCCATCAATAGCAAATAACTACGGTGCTATTAAGTCCTTGCTTTTACGAAGATTTCACCTGGACGAGGAACACTGTAGGTTGAAATTTAAGGGAATTCTACCTGAATCTCCAAGGGATTTTGCTGGATTCATTGCGAACATACGCAATACATTTAATAGATGGGTTGAACTGGCAGAAGTCAACAAATCATACGACAAATTAGTTGATTTACTACTGCGGGATAAGGTATTATCTTCAGTTAGCCAGCCATTTTTTGCATATTTGCAGGAGCGTAAACCCGGTACTATGGATGAGTTAGAAAAAATTTCTTTAAACTACTGTTCGGCACATCCGAATGCAACCATTTCTAACTCCTCATTAAGAGAACCTCTACCTGTGGCGTCTAATATGGCCTACAATCATAATAGCAAACAAAGACATCACAGTGTAGACAGAAGCAGGTTCCAAAGAAATCACAATGTTAACTTTCAGAAGGGACATAATAATGATTTCAACAATAAAAATGAGTTCAAAAGAGGTAGATCACGAGATAGAAATTATTCACCTCAAACAAACTACCACAATGGTCAACATAACACTCATTATAATCGATCACATACTCCCAATAATAATAGTAACTGGAATGGTAATAATCATGGCTCGAGACATCGAGATAATAGTTACTATAGAGGACGACGAGATAATTCTAACAATTATACTCGGAATCGATCTCATTCTCGGGGATCATCTCATTACAACCATAATACAGGGGCGGCAGTTACAAATAATACTACCCCTATAGCTCAGGTCCCACTTGACAATAATACAACACAGTCTTCTGCTGCATGTTTCGCTATTAATTATAATGTGGCAAATAGTTGCCAGCAATGCAATCTTATTTTTCAGAAGGCGAAAGAAACAGTGCTTAACTGCGGACATATTATACCACAGGTAGGTCTTGCAGTCAACGATGGAACAGGCCTATTAATTTTTAACAGAGGATTAGTTAATGGATCCGTCGTCTCAGTGTTGAGGGATTCGGGATCCACAACGATTGGGGTACGACAGTCGCTGATACATCCCAGCTGTGCAACGGGGGGAATATGTCCGTTGCATGACGTTTGGTGGAACAATAGAGTTTTACCCCACAGCTATTATTCATGTTAACACTCCTTTTTTCACAGGGAATGTAAAAGTATGTATGCTAAAAAAGCCTATAGCTGATTTGATGGTCGGTCGTATACACGGCAGTAAAGATTGTACTCCAGATGAGATTATAGAATGGGAGAAACATAACCTATGCACTGGAAACGCCGTGACAACTAGAGCGCAGACTCAACTCATGGAGAAAGATGATGATAATAAAATGGATGCAGACAACCAAGAGGAATTTGTAGTCAATTCACCTATTGATAGGGAAACATTTGCAACCAAACAAAAAGAGGATAAATCTTTAAAAAAATTTTTTAAGCTGGTTGATAAAGTTGACAATCTATCCTCAGGTAATAATAACAAACATTGTTTTGTTATTAAAAATGGCATATTGATTAGATGTTTTAATGACAAATCACAAATGAAACAACAAGTTATGGTCCCATATACTTTTAGACGGTACATTCTTCAACACGCACATGACTCACATTGTGCTGGACATATGGGATATACTCGAACACGATCTCGAGTACTGTCTTCATTCTTTTGGCCAGGGGTGTCAAGAGATATTTCGCAGTATGTACGTTCCTGTACTACATGCCAAGAAGTGAAAGCACGTGGAGCTTTTCACACGGCGCCTATTCAGGCTTGCGATATCTCAGTGAGACCTTTTGACAAGATGGCAATAGACATTATTGGTCCATTGCTACCATCGGCCAGAGGACATAGATTCGTCCTTACGTGCATTGATTTGTGCACACGATGGCCAGAAGCTATCCCATTAAAGACCACCACTACCACAGATGTAGCTGATGCACTACATCTCATCTTTTCTAGAATAGGGTTTCCTAGAAAACTTTTATCAGACCATGGGTCACAGTTTATATCTGACACCATGAAGGAAGTCATGAAAACTTGGGACATTGATAGAAATTTAAGTAGTATTTATCATCCGATGAGTAATGGTGCGGTTGAAAGACTTAACCGTACACTTAAACAACTACTACATAAGGTTACTGCTAAGCACCCTCATGACTGGGACAGAGCACTCCCAGCTGTTCTATTTGCTTATCGGGAGGTACCGCATGAACAAACTGGCTTCTCTCCCTTTGAATTAGTTTTTGGTGCTCCCCCAAGAGGTCCTATGGGACTAATAAAAAACTTATTAATTGACGACGAGATGACTCAGGACACTCAGTCATCTTACGAGTACGTAATTAATCTTCGGAAGAACATTATTGAGTCTTGCCTGTTGGCAACAGCTTCTTCTGAGGCTGCAAAAGCTAAGGCTCGATCTCTACAAAATAAGTCTCGACGATTACGCCAATTATTCCCAGGCGACGAAGCTTATGTGTTACTTCCTCACAATAACAATAAATTATTGATATCTTGGAATGGTCCTTACAAAGTCATTGATAAAATTTCCGACGTTGATTACGTCTTAGATATCAAGGGACACAAAAAAGATATTTCATATTAACATGCTCAAGCAATTTCATACACGTCCTGAACACTTACAGTCAATTTTTCATGAACTAGATGACAACACAGTATCCACTTGTCATTATACTAACTTATCTGTCATCCAGGAAGAAGAATCTTCTTTTCCTGAGGTACAGTTACCGTTACCTGTACCAGTAGTTCAACCTACTGAATCTTGGCGGGATGTAACCATCTCTTCAACGGTTACACCGCAACAGCGTCTACAGATTGCTAATTTATTACAATCTTATCCAGATGTGTTGACCGACGTTCCGGGTCGCACATCGGCTATCAGTCATGACATTACTCTCAATGACGATACACCTATTCGTGTACATCCCTATTCTGTTCCTTTACATTTCCTTGCTAAAACTACTAAGGAACTTGAACAGATGTTGTCTCTCGGAATCATTGAGACTAGTAATTCGCCATTCTCTTCTCCATTAGTGATTGTCCGGAAGAAGGACAATAACATTAGACTATGTGTTGATTATAGAAAATTAAATGCTAAGACTATAGTTGACAGCGAACCACATCCACTCATTGACGACTTACTGCCACGTCTATCTAACGCAACTATTTTTAGTAAGATAGACTTAACTAAAGGTTATTGGCAGATACCACTGACCGAAAAGGCTAAGTACTACACCGCATTTTCCACGCCACAAGGTCTATACCAGTGGAACGTGATGCCTTTTGGGCTTGTTAATGCGCCAGCTACCTTCATTCGCCTGATGCGACAAATTTTATCAGGTAGACCAGACGTTATTACATATATTGACGACATATGCTTGTTTAGTTCGTCGTTTGAGGAACATGTTTCGGGACTTAGACATGTTTTTGACACTCTAAGGAATTATCATCTAACTGCTAAACCTACAAAGGTGCAAATCGCGTGTAATGAGATAACCTTTTTGGGACATATCATTGGATCGGGATATATATCCGAACGTTACCTAGTACAGTCTCCAAAATTCTAAACATAGCAGTTCCTCAGACGAAGAAACAGGTCAGGAGTTTGTTAGGACTTGTTCAATATTACAGTAGATTCATACCAAACTTGTCATCCATCACGGCTGTATTGTCTTCATTGTTAAAAAAAGATATGCCGGTGAAGGTGACATGGACTGGTACATGCAATGAAACTTTCAACAAAATTATAAATTTGTTCTCACATGAACCATACGGCATTGGTGCATGCCTGCTCCAGAACCATGACGGCATTCTACATCCTACCTTGTATATCTCAAGAAAGCTAAAGCCGGCTGAAACAAAATACTCAACAGTTGACAAGGAACTTTTATCGGTGATCTGGGCAATAACGAAGCTTGAAAAGTTTCTCCTCGGTGCTCCCTTCACCATACAGACGGACCAACGTGCTGTAGCATCCTTGCGTCGATCAAATCATACAAGCCAGAAACTTGCCAGATATTCAATCATCCTACAGCCATTCGAGTTCTCCATTGAACACATACCTGGCACTGAAAATTGTGTGGCAGATGCATTGTCACGTAATCCTATTGACGACGAATAATCAACATTGACACTCTTAAACTACATCAATCAGAACTACATTGGATTGAACGATGTATCAACTATAAAGGAACTAACCTTGCCTTCAATTCAAACTTTATAAACACTATATGCATCACAGAATTGAATTAAAAGACAATCAAGGTATATATAGACATTCAAACTTCGTCTAACGTCCATACACGAGATATGAATACTCTTTGAACAATCATGGACTAATATCTGACGACAAACCGAACTGATGTTCCTGTGTATACTTAATTCTTGGATGCTAGGATAAATGACATTTCTTTCCAACGTAAACGTTTGAACATTGTTACCTAAAAGAATTCATCAGTATCAAGACTACGGATGGATCATCATATCCTATACTAATTAATTAGTTAACTTAACTTCTTAATTGAATTATTATCAATAAAATGAAATGTGAGAAAAAAAAATGAAATGAAAGAACAAAAAAAAAAAAGAGAACGAAATACTAAAAGAAGAAATTATGAAAAGAGAAAATAAATCTCACACAAGTATTAGATTAATAATTTTTTTTTAATGTACCTATACATTATTTAGTTAGTTAAATTAGATAGTTATTATTCACTAACACTTAACACACACAATTAAGTTAAAACTTATATTCGAATTTCTTTCTATTTCTTCTCACTTAGTTTGTCTTTTCTTCTCTCATAACATCGCATTACATTAGAACCTTAATAATTTAACTCTTAATTAATTAATTTAATTTTAATTAGTCAAATTAATTCCTATATGACATACTAATACGACAGACCTTACTTTAATTTAATTTTACCATTCACTATTAACATTGGACATTTATTTAGTTGATATAATGATATGTATAATATTGATATATAATGTGATTTATGATTAGATGACTATGACAAATAGTTAGTTGACACGACCGCAACACGGTTCTACTCAGAACATCGTCGGCCATATGTCACAATTGTGTTAAATTTTTTTTTGAAAAATTGTTAAGTCGGATAGATATTGAAAAAAAAATCGATAGATTTTTTTTTCCCCGGTGTACAGGGAATTGTTACGGTATATGATATTAACGCCGTCTGCTAAAGGTTACCAGACGTGCAATTATAAAGGTTAAGACATTTAATATATTGCGATAGATGTTTCAATTAATGAACGCTTTATACACGATCGATTATGACGTGTATAGCGTTGTTTAGGACACAGTCGGTAACTAAGAAACGCTACCCTTTTCACATTGACCGTCAAGCTGTTAAGACGCGTCTGACTCTCCTTCCAATGTTGGGCATGGTATTGCCATACAGATATATTTTATGTAAGTACGGACATGGGTCAGTCCATTGCTATTACGAAGATTTGAAATGATTAAAGGTCAGTACGAAAGTGAAAATTAAGGAAGGATGAATTACAGTTCATAGTATTTGATTTTGCCAGACTCATAGACTCACTGTCGGCCGTTGGAAAACCCCAACCGCGCGTGCATACAGCTATGACAATCTGCATACAGTAATTTGATTATTGGACAAGGACTGATAGGATATCTACATATCTATGCCATATATTTTCAAGTTATAATATGTACCGTTGTGATCAACATGCATGAATCGTCTTGACGTGTAACCTGTATTAAATATTTGTGGACTCTATGAACCGACTTGTCACATCAATCGTATTCCAAGGTTCAATTATTGTTCAGAATCTTCCACCCCTGCATTCGCGTAATCTTACATAGAAGGCACGATACACGATCACTCAAGAATATCAAGAAGATAAAACAATGGCCAGACATTTATAACTGTTTTATTAATATCACATGGAACATTATTCAGAGCTAACCAAACCACGCCTTGCAACAGACCACTTCCACTTGCAACACCTTCAAGAAAGTGCTCAGTAGCCCTCAGCATGGTGATACTATTACAGAGAACTGGGAGCATCTACGGAACACCATTCAAATAACTGCACTTGCCACCTTTGGTAAGAAAACAGCAAAGTCAAATGACTGGTTTGACGCTTCATCAGATGTGATGGCACCTGTTATTGAAGCTAAGCGCAGTGCTATGAATGAATACAAACGTTCACCAAGTGCCAGAACCCTACAGATCCTGAGGGCTACGAGAAGCAAAGTTCAACAAACTGCTCGACGCTGTGCAAATGACTATTGGCTCCAGCTCAGTGAGAGCATCCAGATCGCAGCGCAAACAGGCAACATTAGACAAATGTATGACGGTATAAAGAAAGCACTTGGCCCCCATAAAAGTAAGACGGCACCGCTAAAACCATCAGTGGAGAGAAGCTAACCGATAAGGGTAAGCAGATGGAGAGGTGGGTCGAGCACTACTCTGAGCTTTACGCTAGAGACAATACCGTTACGCCTGCAGCCCTTGATGCTGTCAATAGTCTGCCAACTATGGAGGAGCTTGATGCCGAACCAACATTAGAGGAACTCAGTAAGGCCATTGATAGCTTGGCCTCTGGCAAAGCACCAGGCAGTGATGGGATTCCTCCTGATTTAATCAAATGCTGTAAGAGCACGCTATTACATCCCCTGCATAGGATGCTGTGCCAGTGCTGGGAAGAGACAACTATTCCTCAAGACATGCGAGATGCCAAGATTGTAACACTGTATAAAAATAAAGGAGACAGAAGTGATTGCAATAACTACAGAGGCATCTCTCTTCTTAGTATTGTTGGTAAGGTTTTTTGCCAAAGTCATCTTAATGCGACTACACAAGTTAGCTGAGCGCATATATCCAGAGGCACAGTGTGGATTCCGAGCTGGCAGATCAACAACAGACATGATCTTCTCTCTCCGCCAGCTTCAGGAAAAATCAAGAGAGCAGAAAAGACCATTATATATCGCCTTTATAGACCTCACAAAAGCATTCGACCTGGTTAGTAGGGATGGACTCTTTAAAATCCTCCTGAAAATAGGCTGCCCTTCTAAAATGCTGGAAATGATAAAGTCATTCCATGACGACATGAAGGGAACAGTCCAATATGCTGGAAGCACGTCACAGCCCTTTGATATACGAAGTGGCGTTAAACAAGGCTGTGTTCTGGCTCCGACCCTCTTCGGAATCTTCTTTGCCTTACTCTTGAAACATGCATTCAGAGATGCAACTGAAGGAATATGCCTTCACACTAGGTCAGATGGCCGACTGTTTAATCTTTCAAGGCTGAAGGCAAAAACAAAAATCAGAAGGGTCACTATAAGAGACTTATTGTTCGCTGATGATGCTGCAGTCGTCACTCAAAGCCAACAGGAGCTTCAGAGCTTGATGAATCGCTTCACTAAAGCATGCAAGGACTTTGGCCTCACAATAAGTCTAAAGAAAACGAATGTGCTGAGTAAGGATGTGGGTGCTGCACCAGTTATCACTATCGATAACTATGAATTGGCAGTGGTGCACCACTTCACATACCTAGGGTCTACCATCAATGACAAACTCTCACTGGATACAGAAATCGACAACCGCATTGGCAAAGCTGCAGCTACCTTTGCCCGCCTCACATCGCGTGTTTGGGGAAACTCTAAACTCACAATGAAGACCAAAGCTGCGGTATATAATGCCTGCGTCACCAGCACACTCCTATATGGCAGCGAGACCTGGACGACCTATGCTAAGCAAGAAAGAAGGCTCAATACCTTCCATTTGCGGTGTCTACGCCGCATCCTCGGCATCTCGTGGAAAGATAAAGTGACAAATGTCGAGGTGTTGTCACGTGCTGGCCTTCAAAGTATGTATACGCTGCTTAGACAGCGCAGACTTCGCTGGCTTGGCCATGTTCGCCGCATGGAAGATGGTCGCATCCCAAAAGATATCTTCTACGGACAATTAGCAGATGGCAAGAGAACAGTTGGGCGACCACAGCTGAGGTTCAAAGATGTGTGCAAGAGAGATATGAGGGCACTGGACATGGATCCAGCAACATGGGAGGATGAAGCTGCCGATCGTACTAAGTGGCGATGCTATTTACGGCACCACCTCAGATTGGGCGAAGAGAGGCTCACACAAGAAGCAGAGGTGAGGAGAAAACGTCGAAAGGACACCAGGAAAATAAGCAGCTGAGGGCTGCCACCTCAGGGGCGCATTCCCATAGTCAGTTATGACTGAAGGGGCTATTATTATTATTATTATTATCTATATATATATATATATATATATATATATATATATATATATATATATATATATATATATATATATATAGACATATTTTGAAGTCCTTTTTCGCGTGGGAGTTAAGTGTTTGAGATCCTCACATGCGGGTCTAGTCTTTTGTAGACAGACATGTGAGCGCATCTAAATTAATAATATGTTTAATTATTTGCGTGCCTTTTTGCACTAGCATCGAATAGAGTAAGGCAACTCGGTGCGATCGTTTTGTTGCCAAACAGCAATTACGCTGGGGAGATCCATAAAGTCTTTTGATAAAGACAGACGTCTTCGACGAAGATTATTATAAGTCTTACCCCCAAGTCGAGGGAAGACTCAACGAAGATATAGTATTGTACCTCCCTGTGTGGGGTGTTTGCTTTAGCCAATCCTGGCTCGTTTACGTATCACGATTTGATACTCTATTTTTATTCTCGGTACGATTTGGGAGAGCTTCGGCACGTCTTGTCATGGCGTGCCGTTAGTGTGTCCAGATCCCCTGCTGAGTAGTATATGGATCATAACGCTTTGGATCTTCAGGGAAGACATCCCGCATTGTATAAATCTTCGTATCGAAAATCCATGAATATCAGAACTCCTACCCGCAGAACTCCCGTCGTCCTTGAGACTGACGGTCAGTGGGTCGGTCAAGCTCAATACTGATGTCATGCCTTAACTATGTATTCATGTCTGCATGATAACCTTTGATGAAATTATGCTGTATCTACCCAAGATGTTTGACGTCATCGTTGTTCAATAAATGTTTCTGTCAAGATATTTCAAACTACGTGTCCAGACTGCTTCATTATCAATTGGTCAACTTTATGATCCAACCGTGACCGTTGCTGTTATGTTGACATTCTCACCATTGGCCCATCCATACGGCCTACCATAGTAAAATTCGCGTTAGAAAGAATCTGTCGGCCATTTACAGAAAGCTCGACTTATCTGACATCGTCCTTGTCAGTAAACAACACAGCACCCCCCTCCCCCCCCCCCCAACTTACGTTTGTAACACATATATTTACCTCTAAATAGAGCTATGCCATTATAAGAGGAAATTCGCTGAATTAACTCAGCTGGGGGCTTGAACGGGCTAAAAACCATTGCATAAACCCTTCACAAAAGGCGACGGACAGATATACGTTAACAAATGTTCAGTGCTAAGCAGCATTTTTCTTGACTTCTGAATTATCTTGTGAAAGCTCCCTTAAGGTAGAGGCGTCATTACTCTTCTATCTACGTACATCTTTGCCAATAGTAATCTTGTGCGAAGGTAGACACCTTTGACGACCCATTTAGATACTCTTGAGTTTTGGCCACTGTTGGACCACTACTGCAAAGCAGGGGAGGCAATCCGTGACACGACGACTTTTCAGTCTTATAGCTCCTAGTAGCGCTATTGGTCATGTCAATGTTACGTTGGAGAGGCTAAATTCCACCCATCTGCACGTGGACAGCGGCATCTAGCTAAAGGTCCTTTTATTCTACCTTTCTTGTAGAGAACGGCTAGTTCCCTGTTTTCTTTGACAGAGAACTCGTGGACACGTGAAAGTAACTCTAACTTTTCATCCTTCCGCCTGCGTCTAGAATCTCGAACTCAGGTTGCTCGTAAGACTGCATAGAGTTGCTTCAGATTACGTCTTTTTCCTGTATCTAAAGTCGCCAGGGAAACATTTCCCTAGACCCGTATGTCTTGTTACGTTAGATCCTTGCACGTGTAAAAGCCACCTGCAGACTTTGTCTTGCTATTTAAGCGAGGTGTTTTTGGTATCACTCAGTACCATTGTCTCAAGAAAATTCTACCACTGGACAAAGTGATATTCTGCGCCAGAGCTTAATAGCAGTTGTAGTGCAGGAATTTTTCTTAACTCGGTAAGCACACATTTACTTATTTGATGCAGTGGGGTTTTAGCTTAATCTAATAGAATAGAGATCCCGTGTTACTTTAATTCATCTATATATATATATATATATATATATATATATATAATATATATATATATATATATATATATATATATATATATATATATATATATATATATATATATATATATATATATATATATATATATATATATATATATATATATATATATATATATATATATATATATATATATATATATATATATATATATATATGTGGTGAAGTGGGATGTTATAAATATTTATAGGGGACTTAGTGTACTGACTGAGATCAGCTGTGAAGGTATATATATATCTAATAAGAGTAGTGTATTATATATAACCTTACTTGCTGCCACATATGTATACCTCAGTCAGAATTATTCTGGAATAGTGTGATGACTACGTTATATGTCTAGGGTATGTGTATGATGAAGTGTAAGTCAAAACAACAACAGACAGATAAACAATTTAATTTATTCCACTACACTTGACAACACTGTGACACTCACATACATAAAACACTCTACAAGGATATCTTAAAGGAGTCACTGATAACTTTTCAAATAACAATATGTATTCATTGCTGTCATGAATGTATATGTGTCCTGATTCAAATACAAAGGAACCAGGAATCACAATCAATTTTAATTACAAGTTATAAGTACAGAATTTATCAATATGAATATTGTAGTGACAGATATTATTAAAAGTATCCTATGTGTGTCAGTTGTGTAGTAGTAATATGAGGTAATACTGGTTTTTTTTTTTTTGTTCAAGCTCTGTTGGTATTTGTCATCATGACTTCAATAGTTTGTCTTTATTGGAACTAGTATTGGAGATGTTCTCAGTTCCTGATATTAAAACAATTTAATTCCCCTCTTAATGTTATTTTTACAATGTCATTTTAAGATGGGGTACATAATGTTGAGCTCAGCTGGCCACATCAGCTTATCTTGCGTGATGGCGGCAGGAAAAGACTCCTCTGCTCGATTTCTCCCCTGGGCTCTGGAGACACCTCACTGATAGCTAAATGGACCAAGGAGTATGCTGTCCGACTCTGGATTCAGCAAAGCTCTGACCAGGTGCTGCTCAATAACGTCAAGACCACGGTCCCTGAAAACAAGAAGGATGTACCTTCTACGTCATAACTAATTTATACTCTCTTTTTTACACTGAGCACAATACATCACAAACATTGAGTTCAGAGCGTTAGGCCAACTGTCAGCTTCATCTGAAATACTTTATACCAGTATTTCCCTCCCTAATGGTTACTACGCCTCTGCAATTCCAGCATTATTTCTGTCTAATCAATAATCTAGGTGTCAGTGTACTGTTTGGCCATTCCATGCAGTTTTACTTTCCTCCGACACCTTCTGTTCAGGCTGGAGCATTATAGGCTTTTCCTCATGTTTGCTACTGAACTACACATATATACAGGCATAAATTAACAATTCACATTCAATTTTCATTAAAAGATACTGAATGTTTCAAGCTTACCACAATTTATGGAAATAAACACAGATACGTTGACTAGCAATGAATTCTGGCACAAATACTGGCACAAATTCCCATCTGCTTATGTTCCAGGCTTTTATTTAGCAAAAATATGAGCTGGCTTCAACGCACTGTTGCTTTATCAAGCTTATTTGAACTAGTGGTCTCGAACTAACGCTCCTAAGTGATTATATCAGCGAGTCTGGCCAATGGAGCCACGTTTCGACAAGTGTTTGAAAAAATTTTACCTTCCTACGTCTCCCCTAACAACCAAGGATAGCATTTATAGTCCGACTAATCGTGTGTAGCCTTACATATCATTCCAGCCAATCAGTTCAAATGTAACTTGTGGCCCATTTCCCGTACAATGGTGGTTTAAAAAATCTACCACTGAGCGATTCTGATTTTGGGTGTTGTCTGACAGCACCATCATTTTATTTTGGCTATAACTTGTTAATTCCTAGACTATTTGCATAACACTTAACATATTCTTTGTCATCAAGCCCTAAGGAACCCAAATATACAAATTTAAAAGAGCTAAGTGGCTGCGTTCAAAATATGCAATTTCTTCTACCTCCTGTTTCGAAGATGTGCTGTCTGGGTACTGTAATGTTTTCAAACGTAAACCCATCTAATGTTATCTTTTCTAATAAGCGTTTTTCCGGATTTTAAAACCTAACTCTGGGAAGGTTAGTGTTTTTATCACTGTCCGTCTGAAAAAAAGTTAGTGCATGTGGCCTTACACGCGTGATAGTAGTAATTGTGTATCGCGCGACGCGTGTTGGGGGTGGCATTAATAGCGAGACACGTGTTTAGTGTTGCTCGTGTTCGGCTTTCTGCCTCTCCCTTCTCTCTATCCTTTAGTCCATCTGTTCGTTCGTTTTGGTAACGTAGTATAATTAATGTTAGGATTAATTTAGGTCATTACGCAGTGTGCCTCTCAATGTTTTTCTTAGAAATGCAATACCCGTTTTAATGTGTTGTGGAAACGCTTGTATTTATGCAGTGGCTTATATTTAACGTGGAAACGTTACAATTTGCAGACGAAGCATAAAACAAAGGGGGATTTCGAGTACATTCTTTGTGACAGCACTGTTCTTTTACCATTTCTCTTTTCTTTATTATATGTATTTATTAGGCTTTATATTTACCTGATAATTTATATATGTGGATTAGAATATTTCACGACACCTCCCCTCTTAAAACAGACATCCCATGTCAGTCCTTTATTCTATATACACATAGATAAATGTAAGTCAACTTGACTTTACTCTGCTGTGGTGCTATCATGGTTTTATGTAGTTGGGCCCATTCAGAGTAGGCACTACTCATGAAATCTGCCTCAGACTTCTACAACCAATAATATATTTCGGTTATGTTACTGAACAGCCGCAAGTGTGAGTGCTTGTCTTAATGCTGCTTCGCAACCCGTATTCACCATTTCTCTTCTCTGAGTCTGCGCAATGACATGTCCAGAGAACATTATATTTCCCTCAAAATGTACGTTATGAGGAGATAACATATACCTGGTGATAGCAGAGTTTTCGTAGTGGATCCCATAATCTTCTTATTATCCTGTATGAAACATTCGGAATATCCTCAATCAAAGAGGCAACTCAGGGATTCATTACGTTCCTCCGAAATGTTTACATCCAACAATTTTCTCATCATTCTAGAGAAGACACTAGGCGCATTCTTCAATCCAAATGGCAATCTATTAAACTCATAGTGTCCTTCTGAGGTACTAAAAGCTAGGTATGGTCTAACTTCAGGTTTTACTGGAATCTGATAGTATCCTTTACTCAGATCCACTTTTGAGAAATATTTAGCTTTATTTAGTCTGGCAAACAGCTGATTTGTATCCGGCAATGGATCCACCTGTCCTTCTGTAATAGCCTTCAGTCTCCTGTAATCTATACAGAGTCTATGTTCTCCAGAGGGCTTCCTTAAGAGTACAACACCGGAACTATACGAAGATTCACTGTGCGAAATAATTCCTTCCTTCAATAGATAGTCTATCTCTTCCTTCAAAGCTTTCTCCTTAGCAAACGGAATCGAATATGGTTTCATACAGACAGGTGTGGGGTCTATCAGTTTCATATCATATTCCAATAGGTTTGTATGCCCTGGTCGGTCTGTTAACACCTCTGCATGATTATTTAGAACCTGTTGCACTCTCTCTTTCTGAGTTTTCGTTAAATGTGTACTGATTTTCACCTGTGCTGCTGTCTCACAGGGGTGTAATGGATATTCAAATGATGAAAGTGGTTCCTTTTTCATCTCCATGGCGATGGACAAGGTCAACAAGTGTGTCTCTTCCTGATGTTCTCTTTCCAAATATTTCTTCAGGAGATTCACATGATAGATTTTTTCTTTCCCCTTCTTATCTATCTTATAATTTGTTCTAGACACCTTCTCTAGAACTGTATATGGACCTTGCCATCCAATCTGTAACTTATTCTGACTCCCGGGCAAAAAAAGCAGTACTTTCTCTCCCACAGCCAAATTTCTGTCTTTCGCCTTCCTGTTATAATAGGCAGCATGTTTCTTCCTGGCTTGTTTCAAATTTTCATTGGCAAGTTTCCAGCCAGTTTTTAAACGAGTGGTCAGCTCATTCACATATTGGTATGAAGATGTAATGTTTTCCTCTGCCTTTTCATCAGTCCACGTTCTTAACAAAGCTACATGTGGACCTTTAATTGTGTGGACCTATTTGTCCATGCACCGGTATGGTCTCTTCCACTCGAAGCTCTATAGTGATGATTTTTCCTCCCAGAATTATCATGCACAAAACGACCGCTACCAATTCTTTTGGGGCTTTCTTCCCACTTAAAATTCTTGATGAGAGATTTTCTCTCTACATCCTCTTCCTCCAGTTTGTTTAAGTCCGATTGAGGGATTATCGGCCTATCCTGGGGTAAGACATCTGTTTGCACTCTCCGCATAGTGGCCATTGTAAAACAGTTAAGTGAAGCTTGTCCGTGAAAAGGGGCTTCCCATTCCATTTGGTCCACTTTATCAAATCTATTTTTCTTTTTATTATCACGCCTAATTTTGCCCCGTGGCGTGTCCAGGTCCTGATCAATGTTCCCACTTGTGGGTGTTCCCTCATGTGCTATGCTACACCTTTCTCTCTCTAACCCATACGTGGTAGCTAATAGTTCATACCTATTTAGGTAGCTCTCTATATCATCGTCTTTCTCAACAAAATGATCTAAATGGAAATTCATAGCTGAGGTTGAGGCTCCTTGGCTAGCAGTGGCATCAGAGGCAAAGGGACTGGCACCATTTTCAGGAGCATGGCCTTGAAACTCAAACTCCCTTAGTCGTAACTCATGTTCCCTTTGTAATCTTTTATCTTCTGCTTCCCTTTCTGCAGCTAATTTCTTCTCTTCCCTTTCTGCAGTCAATCTTCTTTCTTCTGCTTCCCTTTCTGCAGCTAATTTCTTCTCTTCCCTTTCTGCAGTCAATCTTCTTTCTTCTGCTTCCCTTTCTGCAGCTAATTTCTTCTCTTCCCTTTCTGCAGCCAATCTTTTTTCTTCTGCTTCCCTTTCTGCAGCTAATTTCTTCTCTTCCCTTTCTGCAGCCAATCTTTTGTCTTCTCTTTCTGCTTCCAATTTCTTAGCCTCAGCCTCAATCTGCAACCTCTTAGTCTCAGCCTCAGCCTCAAATTGTAACCTCTTAATTTCCCTTTCAGCCTCTAACTTTCTTTCGGCTTCAAACCTTCTTTCTTCGCGTTCAATAAATTTGTCACATTCCGTAGTGACATAGGCAACCATAACTTGCCCATCTAATCCTAACTCTTTTGCAGTCTGAACAGCAGCAGATCGAAATTTGGCCAGGTCCGCCATTGTCTATCAGGTAAATTTATACAATGTCTAACCAACAATTCAATCTCTAAATATATATCTAATGGACAACACAGGCACCGTGAGCTCAACCTTATTTAATTCCACCAAAGGATACCTTTTAATTCTTATATTCCCTGAAGTGAATTACCCCCACTATTTTTAATAGGTAAAGATTCAAAATCCCGGGAGCGAGACCCCAATATATGTGGTGAAGTGGGATGTTATAAATATTTATAGGGGACTTAGTGTACTGACTGAGATCAGCTGTGAAGGTATATATATCTAATAAGAGTAGTGTATTATATATAACCTTACTTGCTGCCACATATGTATACCTCAGTCAGAATTATTCTGGAATAGTGTGATGACTACGTTATATGTCTAGGGTATGTGTATGATGAAGTGTAAGTCAAAACAACAACAGACAGATAAACAATTTAATTTATTCCACTACACTTGACAACACTGTGACACTCACATACATAAAACACTCTACAAGGATATCTTAAAGGAGTCACTGATAACTTTTCAAATAACAATATGTATTCATTGCTGTCATGAATGTATATGTGTCCTGATTCAAATACAAAGGAACCAGGAATCACAATCAATTTTAATTACAAGTTATAAGTACAGAATTTATCAATATGAATATTGTAGTGACAGATATTATTAAAAGTATCCTATGTGTGTCAGTTGTGTAGTAGTAATATGAGGTAATACTGGTTTTTTTTTTGGTTCAAGCTCTGTTGGTATTTGTCATCATGACTTCAATAGTTTGTCTTTATTGGAACTAGTATTGGAGATGTTCTCAGTTCCTGATATTAAAACAATTTAATTCCCCTCTTAATGTTATTTTTACAATGTCATTTTAAGATGGGGTACATAATGTTGAGCTCAGCTGGCCACATCAGCTTATCTTGCGTGATGGCGGCAGGAAAAGACTCCTCTGCTCGATTTCTCCCCTGGGCTCTGGAGACACCTCACTGATAGCTAAATGGACCAAGGAGTATGCTGTCCGACTCTGGATTCAGCAAAGCTCTGACCAGGTGCTGCTCAATAACGTCAAGACCACGGTCCCTGAAAACAAGAAGGATGTACCTTCTACGTCATAACTAATTTATACTCTCTTTTTACACTGAGCACAATACATCACAAACATTGAGTTCAGAGCGTTAGGCCAACTGTCAGCTTCATCTGAAATACTTTATACCAGTATTTCCCTCCCTAATGGTTACTACGCCTCTGCAATTCCAGCATTATTTCTGTCTAATCAATAATCTAGGTGTCAGTGTACTGTTTGGCCATTCCATGCAGTTTTACTTTCCTCCGACACCTTCTGTTCAGGCTGGAGCATTATAGGCTTTTCCTCATGTTTGCTACTGAACTACACATATATACAGGCATAAATTAACAATTCACATTCAATTTTCATTAAAAGATACTGAATGTTTCAAGCTTACCACAATTTATGGAAATAAACACAGATACGTTGACTAGCAATGAATTCTGGCACAAATACTGGCACAAATTCCCATCTGCTTATGTTCCAGGCTTTTATTTAGCAAAAATATGAGCTGGCTTCAACGCACTGTTGCTTTATCAAGCTTATTTGAACTAGTGGTCTCGAACTAACGCTCCTAAGTGATTATATCAGCGAGTCTGGCCAATGGAGCCACGTTTCGACAAGTGTTTGAAAAAATTTTACCTTCCTACGTCTCCCCTAACAACCAAGGATAGCATTTATAGTCCGACTAATCGTGTGTAGCCTTACATATCATTCCCGCCAATCAGTTCAAATGTAACTTGTGGCCCATTTCCCGTACAATGGTGGTTTAAAAAATCTACCACTGAGCGATTCTGATTTTGGGTGTTGTCTGACAGCACCATCATTTTATTTTGGCTATAACTTGTTAATTCCTAGACTATTTGCATAACACTTAACATATTCTTTGTCATCAAGCCCTAAGGAACCCAAATATACAAATTTAAAAGAGCTAAGTGGCTGCGTTCAAAATATGCAATTTCTTCTACCTCCTGTTTCGAAGATGTGCTGTCTGGGTACTGTAATGTTTTCAAACGTAAATCCATCTAATGTTATCTTTTCTAATAAGCGTTTTTCCGGATTTTAAAACCTAACTCTGGGAAGGTTAGTGTTTTTATCACTGTCCGTCTGAAAAAAAGTTAGTGCATGTGGCCTTACACGCGTGATAGTAGTAATTGTGTATCGCGCGACGCGTGTTGGGGGTGGCATTAATAGCGAGACACGTGTTTAGTGTTGCTCGTGTTCGGCTTTCTGCCTCTCCCTTCTCTCTATCCTTTAGTCCATCTGTTCGTTCGTTTTGGTAACGTAGTATAATTAATGTTAGGATTAATTTAGGTCATTACGCAGTGTGCCTCTCAATGTTTTTCTTAGAAATGCAATACCCGTTTTAATGTGTTGTGGAAACGCTTGTATTTATGCAGTGGCTTATATTTAACGTGGAAACGTTACAATTTGCAGACGAAGCATAAAACAAAGGGGATTTCGAGTACATTCTTTGTGACAGCACTGTTCTTTTACCATTTCTCTTTTCTTTATTATATGTATTTATTAGGCTTTATATTTACCTGATAATTTATATATATATATATATATATATATTTATATATATATATATATATATTTAAAATATATATAAACTATAATTTATATATATATACTATATTATTTATATATATTATATATATATATATATATATATATATATATATACTGCTCAAAAAAAAGTTAAAGGCCACTTTCAATTTTTAGGTCATTTCAACTAAGCTTTTTTTTTTTAAACCTGAACACTCAATCAAAAAAGTTTTGCTGCATTTTGTTGCATGCTTAAACAATGTTTGTTAATCTGACAATAAATCAAATCTGTGTTACGTATGTGTACCTCCAAGGTCAATCAAATGCACGTGGTGGAAAGGGAAATAATGCATGTTTGAAAATGCTTCCTATGGCAAAGCCTGTTGATAACATTGCTGAAATTTGCTTTTCACGTGCAAGTCGTGACTATAGTGAACACATTTCACCCACTTTTCGGAAGGAACGGGCAATGGTATGTTTGGGAACACTTGCCGTCAAACACAATTTTTCATCTGTACAAACAAATTAATTTTTTTTTTTTAAATCAGAACCCTCCATCACGTGCTTTTTGTGCACGTCATTGATATATAATGCAGAAACACGAATATCAAACAGGCAATCAGATGAAATCATTTCGGCCTTTGAAATGGCAAAATAACAAAAAAATGGGGTATTTCACGGGATCAAAACCAGTAAATACAGAGGTTCTAGAATAGAAAAATATAAAAAAATTAAAAAAAACATCAACATATCTTATTCTTCTTCGTACACTCTCAGACGTCCACTTGAATGTTTTCAAAGAAAGCAGTAGTCAGTTTGAGGCTATTTGAATCTTCGTAGAGCTTTTCCACATGTGCTTTCTTTGTTCCGCATATGTTGGGCATCTTTGAAGCAGATGTTCAGCAGTCATTTTATCAGTGCCACAGTTACACTGAACCCTAGTTCCTATCTTTAGCTTGTTGGATAGATGTTATCTCAATCTGTTGTGGCCAGTGCGGAGTCTCAAGATTACCACTTGTTCTCTTCTGCTGAGCTGGTAGTATGCATCATTTTGTGCGTGAACTGGATGCTTGTCGTAAATTTATGATAGGTATTTAAGATATATTTTGGTCCCGTCTGAATAAAACTGAAAAGGTGGTAACTCAGTGAGAAATAAGGTATAAGAAATAGATTTCACGAGTGAATAGTTTAAGGGTAGAATTTGTCCCTGGATTGAGAAGATACTCTAGTCCAGCCTATCTTTACGACTATAATTTGTTATCAGACAATTCTACTGTCCGTACATTTAATATATACGTTTAACTATACACACACACACACACACACACACACACACACAGAGTTAAGCGACGACTAGACACACACAAACGTGAAAACTATAGTAAATGGAATATGGATATGGGCTGAGCTGACCAACACAAGTAATTAAGTTTATGTTAAGTTTATTATCATATAAAACTTCTCACAAGATCAAATATATATATCAATAAAATCATAGGTTACAGAATTTGGAAAAAAAATAACCCCATAAGTGTTATCCCCTCTGTTGAGAAAAAAATAATCCCGCAAGAAGTTAATAACCCCAAAAGGTCAAAAGATTAACGCTAGGGTATAGAAATAGACGATCAAGTAAAGAACAGAGTTCCTAATTAATCTATCATGTAAAAATAATAGTATTAGCGAACAAAAATAAAGAAGTGGTTATAATGATTATACAAACATAAATATTCACTTCCCTTCCTCGCACTCTGTCAGTCTGTGGCCACATTCAATCGCGCATACGTACTAGTTGGTTAACAACTTCTTGAACTTATAAATCCGTGAACAGGTATCAAAAATCCGTGTTGTGCTTCTCTGAAACAAGCCCCAGTTCCTCCACGAATACTTAATTCTCCTAATGGGGAACGCTTACTTTTGTGATGATTATTGGATATGGTAGTGTCAAGTCAGATAGTTCAGGTAGGAAGATATTTACCACGATCTAGTGTTCACAGGGGACAGTAGTTAATACTTCCAATAGTTAAAGGAAATGTCTGGTAGGTAAATCTTTCTGGATAAATCCACTTGACAACACAATGGACAGTAGTCGGGAACAATGTTATATATACATATTTTGCCACAGCAGGCTGATATAATTGAATGGAAAAAATCTGGATATTTGGTGACTCCAGTTATACTTAAATCTTATTGTCTATACGTTTGGACTCTCTCTCTCTCTCTCTCTCTCTCTCTCTCTCTCTGGATGAAACAAGAGGACCGAACAGGTCAACATCGAAAACCCGATAAAGACTAAGAATTGTTACTGGTTGTATTTTGACTTAGACCGCTGGCAGGTGGTTTTTTGATCAGTACTAAGATTTAGGAGAAAAAAAAACATGTAATCACAATATCAATATCCTATCCGGTCACAAAGTCAGGTTTTAGATCTCTTATCTACTGTGTCATTTAGTTAAATTAAAAGAACATAGGTCTTAGCCTATCTTATCAGTGATAATTTAATTATGACTACCTTACACGTATCACTTGTCATTACTAGCTATTTGTTTCGCCACATGATATTACACTAGTCACTTACACAATTACGCGTCATGAATTAGAAGTAAATTTATATTCGTCAATAGTCAGTCGCCCAAGTGTATTTATTTAAAGTCATATTAAAACACATCTCTTAGTGAGTGATTAAATTTTCATTACAGCTGGCAAAAATTAGCTATATGTTCATTTACTACGCTAGTCAATTAACACAGAAAAATCTCCAGTGAATTATAATGAGGAACTTAACACCATTAAATCACTTAAAGGTCAAATAACGATATTACCGCAAACCACAGAAAAATGAAACTGTATCCAAACCAAAACATCTAAATAATCCACTTTGTACAATGGGCCTCTAGAATGTCGAGCTATGATATTTTCACAAAAAATTATGAAGCGACTAGATAAACTGACTTTTGGGGAGATGAGTATTAAATACAGAAAAGCCGTTATTCACCAGCTGGTGCGAGAAAATCGCGCTTCGGCCATATCAGGGGAATCAAGAAACTTCGTTCCCGAGATAAAGAATTTTTACGGTCCCTCTGTTCGACGTGGCCAATCGACAACAAAGGCTTCTGATCTCAGCGATTGTCTCCCTGTATGTACAACATCACAGGATTAGCTTCCCTTGTAGAGAACCTCAAAGCGGTCTACCTTCCACGTGTTGTGGGCACGTACAATCTGCCAGTCATCGTAATACTGACTGCTCCGCTGGCGTGAGAACTTCTGTTAGACAAGCGTTATACGCTCACCTGAATGAGTGACAGTTTCGAACGTATGTAAACAACTCGCAAGCTCGTGAAAGCAGAAAAAAATAGGCGTGCCTAAAATATGAGTCAGGACAGTCGATTATCGTGGGTTTTTTCGTAGCAAAAATTATTCACGCTGGAGGGGGAAGCGAGGGTGTACAGAAAAGAAGCGATATTTGCATATACATGTCACAATGCTCTACATCCCATTTGTTTCTGTATCTGATTCTGATAAAACTCTTTGCCTCCTCGAAAGTTACGCTTGCATCAGGCTGAGGTAGATTTCCACCTTCCTTTACCAATCTGTCAGCCTCTTCATTGCCGGTGATGTTACAATAAGATAAGATCCATTTGATCACAACACTTTTGAATCGTTGACATAGTTTGTGGAGCCTTAATTCTGAGGTCATCCAGGTCTGTATTATTCTGGCTCAACACTGCATTTACTGACTGTGCATCGGCAAAGAAAGCAACTTGTCTCTCTATGTTTTCCTCTGTCATTATAACCTCTGCTGCAGTTTTCAAGGCCTCTGCCTCTGCTCTGAAGTTATTTGAGAATTGTCCTGATGCCAGTGACAGCTTTTTTTGTGCACCAGTGCTTAAGGTCAGAAAGACAACTTCACCTCCATTTTCTGTTGCATTTGTTGCTGATCCATCTGTGTATGCATGGGTCCAGGTGTTGCGTATTTCAGAAAGTGTGAAGGAAACATACCACTTTGTTGATAACTGTAATGAATAGAATGATTGAGATTAAACGCAGAAAAGAAACAACGAGATAGACAGAGAGAAGACAGCTCAGAAACGTTGAAAGCCAGTCCAGAGAGAGCCAAACATGGGAAAATATTTCCTGTCTCTAATCTCTGCTAGTCTTTCAGGTTTCTTCTTCTTCGTTCGTCCTGAAAAGGACGTTGGTTGCGTTGTGTCCGTTTACAGCGAAGCTGCAATATTTGCGCCTTTCGGCCGACACATCCGACTTCAGCACGGCATTTTTGGGACCGGGTTAGCCTTCCCTCTTCGATCCCTACTCACTCAGCCGACTGCAGTGATGCAGCCTGTTTCCAGGACCACCACTTGGAGGTGGAGTAGGGTCTTGGTCAGCTCTGGTTCGCTGACCCTGACGCAAGCAGTCTAGCTATGGGTCCCTAACCAATACCTAAGAAGAATTTGTACTGAAAATGGAAAACGTAACAGAGAAATGGAAACAAGATGTCAAAAAGCCAGTGCAGTGACTTCCCAACTTTCACCACTACTCAAATATCTGAATACCAGTATGGAAACTAAACGACAGCTGATAAACAGTACATTCTTACCAGCTCTTTGCTATCAGTGTCAAAAATGGTAACTGACCAAAGCACAGTAAGGAAAAATCATACCCTATGAGATGAGATGCTTAAGAAGAGCAATTAATGTTATCAGGAGAGACGGAATGAGAAATGGTGACATCAGAAAAATGGTGGGAATTACATCCTGCATCAAGTACATAGAGACACAGAAAATCAAGGGGTTTGGCCATCTCATGAGAATGGAGCCATATAAATTACTACCGCTCACCTACAACAGTAGAAGATCTGGGCTAAGAGCACAGGGAAGACCAAGAGGCAGAGGGATAAACAACATCACAGACATCCTACAACAACACGGGCTCACAGACAATATCACAGACATCCTACAACAACACGGGCTCACAGACAACATCACAGACATCCTACAACAACACGGGCTCACAGACAACATCACAGACATCCTACAACAACACGGGCTCACAGACAACATCACAGACGTCCTACAACAACACGGGCTCACAAACAACATCACAGACATCCTACAACAACACGGGCTCACAGACAACATCACAGATATCCTACAACAACACGGGCTCAAAGACAACTTCACAGACATCCTACAACAACACGGGCTCACAGACAACACCACAGACGTCCTACAACAACACGGGCTCACAGACAACATCACAGACATCCTACAACAACACGGGCTCACAGACATCCTACAACAACACGGGCTCACAGACAACATCACAGACATCCTACAACAACACCGGCTCACAGCAGACATGGCGACACACTAGACTCAGGGACGCAGACTTCAGCTCCATACTACGCTTCACGGCAATAGTGGAAGGAAGAAGTAAGTCTCTGCACGAAATATACAACGGATCATAAGCAGGGCCGGATTAAGACAAGAACGTTATTAATGCGGTGGCAACGTGCAAACGTTTTCTTTTTGTACATAAATTTATGCAATTATTTAAATTTTTATGTTAACTTATACATGGGCCTCCTAAGAGCTCCGGAGCCACGGTAGCACAGTGGTTAGTGCACTGGCTTCCTAGCTCGGTGGTCCATGGTTCGATCCCCAGTTGAGGTGGGATTATTTAGACCGCAAACAGCTCCGGAGTCGACCCAGCCTCGTGAATTAGGTACCAGAGCGATTCTGGGAAAAGTTCAGGCGGCCGGCGTGATGCTGACCACATCACCCCTAGTGTGCCGATGGTTGAGAAAATATGGGCCTAACACCATATTCCCAAAATGCCTCAATGAGCGTGTAACGGGATCCTTTACCTTTCTTTTTTTACCCAAGAGCTCCGGGCTGACTTAGCCTAATGGATAATCCGGCCCTGAGTATAAGGGTACCGGTGTTGACATGATTTCCTAGGCCTATTACTTACAAGTTTTTTTTTCTTATATCTTATTCAAACGTTAGATGTCCAATGTCCGTTTTAATTAAACACAAAGCTAACGAGAGGAGTCGGAAATGATATATGCTGCTGTGTCACTCCGTCAGGTACCATTTACAGCGAGGTAGACTGAAGCGTGTCGACACTGCGAATCGAACATGGTACATTTGTCGCGAGAGACCAGCGCTCTTGCCACTCTGTCAATCGAAAGATCAAGTTCCGATATAACCACATGAAATTTGGTTATCGTTGATTAACAGTGTACAAAAAAGAAGAGAAAATTCCAGTATTTATGCCATGTTGGGTAGAAGACTGTGTGGGTAGAAGACTGTGTGGGTAGAAGGCTGTGTGGGTAGATGGCGTAACTAGGGGGAGACAGGTGGGGCACGTATCCTGGGCGCCAAATTATTTTTTTGGGGGGGCGGGGGTCCCATTTTTATGGTTAAAAAGGCAAGAAACTCCACTTCTCATTTATGACAATCCCATTTATCCCACTTCAAATTTATGAGTGATTATGTGTAATAGTAGGAAAGAGTCAGGTAATGGTGTACTGCCGAGTAGAGGAGCAGCACCAGTTGAAAATGGGTTCAATTACTGGAAAGCACAAAAAGGTTTACCATCCATGAAAATGCAAAAACGTATCGATGTTGTTTCACCTACTGGACGGAATTGAAAAGAAATCTTTTTATAGAACAGAGGAATCATTGACGTAGAGTTTCAAGCTCAAATTGCAACAGGAAACCAAAGATGGCGAGATGTTCTCCACAGAATTCTCCATTGCATACAATTTATAGCAACCCAGAACCTTGCATTCCGTGGCCACAGGGAATCCCTTAGACAGGAAGAGGTAAGCAGAGTTGGAAATTTTTTTGGGTTACTAAAGTTGTTGGCAAACTGTGACCATGTCATTAAAGGACATCTCAGTAATGTGGAAAAGCACCCTGGAACAACATCATATTTATCTCCTTAATTGCAGTTGCATATTATTCAGTGGCTGGCTTCTACTGTTCGTCAGAAATTGTTACAGAGAATTCATGAGGCCAAATATGTGGGCCTCGTGTTTGTTCAGCTCCAGATCAGGTACATCGAGAGCAAATGGCACAAACAGTTCGTAATGTTGATACTGATTTTCAGAAGAAAACAATTCATGTATAATTGTCTTTCCTTAGATTTAACCAATTAAAACAAAAGAATGCTAAAAGTATTGTGGACGTGATTCTGGAACAAAGAAAAAATTTCATTAGAACACTGTCGGTCTCAATGCTATGACAATGCTGCCGGTATGGCTGGTTATAAAAGTGGTGTTCAACAGAGGATTATTGAAAAAAAATAGCAATGCTATTTTTGTGAACTGTCATAACAATTATAATTTGGCTGTAGTGCGTGATTCTACCCATGATGCATAGATGGTGACTTTTTTTGGTGCAATTGAGTCCCTTTATTCACTCTTTTTCGGTTCTGCTCTCCCTTGGCAAAGATGTCACACCAATAGTTGTCACATCTTAGTCTGATACGCGTTGGGGGTTCTAGAGCAGAGGATGTGAAGCCAGTTCATGAATACTTTGATAGTATAGTTAAAGTCCTGCAAAACATAATTGATTATCAAATGAGACTGCTGATCCAAGAGGTGGTTCAAAGCGGGCGGTGAATCTTCTGATTAATCGTGTTAAAAAAAAGATACAAAGATTATACCAGTAACTTTCACGATGGTGCTTATGGTTTAAAAGCGCTTCATCTATTTAAAAGGTGCGCAACATATGAGGAACAGAACGAATGAACTTTATTTTCGAAGAGTTAAGAATTGGGCGCGCAGGCCCGTCTAACATTCTGCCCTTTCACTCTCCTTAATCTTGCATACTATATCCTTTTATTCCCACATGTTACTTTAAGCATTAATTTAAAGGCATGCAACATTATAAAGTTAACATAACAGCATTCATTTACAGTATGCTATCAAAATAAAAAAATGAGTAGGTTTTTTTTTTAAACAAACAAGATAGTGACTGAAGAAAAATAATAATAATAAATAAATAAAATATCGCCTCCATAATGAAATGGCAGAAAGATTTGTTCATCTCCGTGATTTAGATTCAAAATTTGAGTTTCTATTATATGTTAAAAGATTATTGTTTGACTCAAATGAAAGCAGTAGGAAACATGGACTAAATATCTTGAAGAAACATTATCTCAACTAAATAGTTTTATAGTACCGATATTGACATTTTCAAGCTTTATGAAATAATTCGGGAGTAAGACACTTCTGAAGACCCGCGCAAATGTTCAGATTTCAAAACCTGAGGAACTCCTCAACTTTATTGTTCAGTATGGCGATGAAAATACCAGTAACAAATTTTTATATACGCACTGGTAGTGTTTGCAGTTTCTAAAATGAAGCGGCATTGACAAAGGGAGAAATAGGTACGTGGTTATAGTTATAAAAATAAATCAGCAACAATATAAGTTTCATTTTCTAAACAATAAAAGGTTGTTATTTTATTATTATTGTGTAACCATTATTATAACGAGTAAAAAGTTGGAGTACCAATCTAATAATTCAGCCAGAATGTTAAAGAACAGTTTTCAAGGGGCGCCACTTTTTTTATTTGCTCTGGGCTCTATCAATCCTTTTTACGCCACTTGTTACAAACTGATTACAAGAACTATTTTACTAACCAGCAAATACCCCGTCAAGAAATTGCGGCAAAGAATTATGATATGCAATTTTTGTCTCACATACTGAGAACAGCACAATTTCTCCTCTAATCAGTTACTTTTCTTCCATTTCCTTCCAACTTCCACTGTGCAAGTAAGCCATTCAATACAAGCATGCGCACGAAAACTATAATTAACAAAATCACAGTTATAAAAACTAGAGGCGACTGAATTAAAAGAAACGAATTTTTACTTCTGCCAAGATTCAAACGCAGAAGGTTTCCTTGGTATGGTAGGTAACCATGCTAACCACAAAACCATGGACGTGTCTTGATTTATGTAGTTTTATATCTTAACCATGTTACTTACTTACTTACTTAGTCGTTTCTATTCTACTGTGAGGTGTAGAGGTTTTGGAAAAGACAGCGACATACTATCCTATCGACTGTCTTCCTCCTGGCCTAGTTTCAGTCTAGTCCTCCGTACCGGTACTTCTAATATTCCAAGATCCATAAGTCGTAGTCCGTGCTAGTTCGTCGCCTTTAAGATCAGTCCGATTTTCTCTCTTGCATTACTTGTAATTGGGTTTTAATGCAATCAGGTGAATGGCCTGTTGTGCTTTTGCAAGGTTGATGGGCTGCCTCCCAACGGCCTCCATGCATGCCGCCCTCCTCCTTTTTCAGCCGGGTTTGGGAACTAGTAGCGTAGGAGATCATGTCTCTCCACAACTTCCTGTCTCCAATACAATTTATCAATTCTGCTGTTGACTTCTTTCCATAACGTCTCCTAAGCCGGTCCCAAGCCCGGCTGAAAAAGGAGGAGGGCGGCCTGCACGGAGGCCGTAAGGAGGCAGCCACTCCACCATGCAAAGGCACAACAGGCCAATCACCTGTTTGCTTTAAATCATGATTAAGAGAACTACAAGAGAGAAAACCGGACTGATTCTAAAGGCGACGAACTGGAACGGACTACGACTTATGGAACTTGGAACACAAGAAGTATAAATGGGAAAAAAGAGGAGCTGGTGGATGAGAAGAGGAAAGCAAAACTAGAAATCCTAGCTATAACGGAAACAAAGAAGAAAGGACAAGGAGTCATGGATCTCGATGGCAACACGCTGCTCTACAGTGGTGTACCCACATCTGAAAGAGCTAAAGGGGGCGTGGGTTGCATTGTGGCCAAAAACCAAAAGATAGAATCAAGGGATGGAACTTTGTCTCGGAGCGCATTATGGTTGTAAAACTAAAAGAAGGAAGAACAATGTCAACCTGGTCATAGTGTATGGGCCAAATAAGGATGAGAGAGCAGAGGTCAAGGAGGAATTCTTCGAGCTGCTTCAAAGGACAGTGGATGACTGCCTAGATGAAATCATGCTCGGAGATTTCAATGCCAGCGTTGGAAATGACCATGCTAGATGGGGTGGAGTTATCGGAAGATATGGAGAAGACACTCTCAATGACAATGGAAAGCGACTACTTAGATTCTGCAGTGAGCAGAATCTGATCATTACAAACACAAAGTTCGCCCATAAGCGTATACATGCATACCCTAGATGTGAACCAACAAAGAATGAGAAGTCAGTGATCGACTATGCCATTGTTAGGAGGAGCTCATTCAAATATGTCCGGGATGCTATTGCTAGAGTCTGGAGGGGGCCAGAGATTGGAAGTGATCACTACCTGCTTACAATCAAAAGAACAACTGAAAGAGTTGCTCAGCCTAGGCACTGCCCAACATCACGCAAGAAACTAAGTAAACGAACGGGAGAAATTAGCATTACGACCTACAAGCTGAGAGAGAGCCAGAAATTAAGACCAGATATCAGGGGCTTATTGCTGCAGCGGTGAGCAACACAGAAGAACAACCTGATGACTTGGAAACCCTCTGGCTTAAATTCAAGGACATCATAAAGACAGCTGCTGCAGAAGCATGTGGTGGTCCGACTTGGGAACAAGAGAAAGATGACACCTTGGTGGACAGAGGAAGTCAAAGAGAAAAGAAGAGAGAAGAAAATGGCATGAAAGCAATACTTAGGAGCTAAAAACACAGCAGGACAAATGGAGAAATATAGAGAATATGTGACACTCAGAACAGAAGCAACACCCGTGTGTTACCGAGGCCCGAAAGGGGAGCAAAGAATAGTAACACTGCACCCTACCACGCATGTCGTAAAAAGCGACTAAGGAGGGTATGGGCATGGGGCTGTTTACCCCATCCCGTAAAAACTTCGCACAGTGGGCTGATCACCTGCTTGCCAACCAATCTGATTACGGAAACAATGATAGATTGTTTGGTCTGTTTTTGTTCCACAAAGACGCCACTAGGCGTGGTGGAAACAGCGATAGATTGATCAATTTGTTGTTGCCCTAAGACACCACTAGGCGTACTGGCCACATACTGCTTTGCCGGTTGATGGCTAAGGATGGAAGAAGAAGAAGAAGAACAGAAGCAAAGAACAAGGTGCTAGCAGCAAAACAGAAGTCCTGGGAAGAATTTGGAGAAAAGATAGAAAAAGATGCACAAGAAAACCAGAAATTGTTCTATAAGACCCTAAAGAACACGAGGAAGGAAAAACAATACCCTCTCAAATTTATAAAGGGCAAGCTAGGGAAACTGCTTACTGCCCCGAAGGAAGTAATGGAAAGATGGAAAGAATATTTCTCAGAACTCCTGGATGGTGAGCAAGGTCAAGCATCAGAAATGATAACCACTAGCACAGAAGAGAAAACCAATGATGGCGAAGATGACATAAAGATGGAAGAACTGAAGGCAGCACTGGAGAAAATCAAGATGGGCAAAGCAGCAGGGCATGATGGTATAACACCAGAAATGGTTAAGTACATGGGGGCATCAGGCGACCTATTACTCTTAAGGGTCCTACAGGCAGCGTGGTGCAACAAGACCATACCAAATCATTGGGAGATTGCCATCCTAACACCAATTTTCAAAAAGGGTGACAATCGACAATGTGGAAACCATAGAGGCATATCCCTTCTCATTGTCCCTGGTAAAATCTACTCTAGAATCCTAGAGCAGAGACTCCGACGCCTAGCTGAGTCACAATTGGATGAGGTCCAGTGCGGATTCCGAGCAAACCGAAGTACTCAAGACCTAATCTTCACACTCAGACAGCTGAGTGAAAAGGCCCTTGAGTATAAGAGTGAGATCCATCTTTGTTTCATAGATCTGGAAAAGGCGTTTGACAGGGTCCCCTGGAGCAAACTCTGGGACTGTTTGGCAAGGAAGAACATTCCAGCACCTCTGATTCATGCTATACAGAGCTTCTACAAGTCTTGCAGAAATTATGTGAGGACAGCAAACCATAAGTCAGAAGATTCAGGACCACCACTGGTGTAAGACAAGGTGATATCCTGTCACCTTATCTTTTCATACTCCTCATGGACAATGTCATCAAGGCATGTAAGGAGAGAACAAGAAAATATTCAGTGGGGTACTGGAAGATGAGACAGGTCTGTATTTCAGAGCTGGAATTTGCTGATGATGTTGCCCTGGTTGCTAAATCAGAGGCACATCTCCAATCCAACCTGCAAGTCTGGAAGGGAGAGCTGGAGAAGAGAGGGATGGTCATAAGCAGCTCTAAAACAAAATCCATGGTGATATCACGAGAAGAAAGAAGACATCAGATTAAGCTGGGAGAACAGGTCCTGGAGCAGGTCGACCACTTTAAATACCTCGGAGCTGGTATAGACCGAAAGGGAGGCATCAAAGAAGAGTTGGCCATTCGAAAAGCAGCAGATGGGAGACTTTTTTCAGGCCATAAATCGAGGATTCCTAAGCAAGAGAGAGGTTGGTAAGAAAACGAAGATAGCTGTATACCGCTCCACCTATGTCCCAGTCTTGACGAATGGATGCGAGTCATGGGCAATAACTACAACCCACAAAAGCCAGATTCAAACCTCAGAAATGAGGTATCTGAGGAAGGTGGTTGAAGTAACAAGAAGAGACATGGTCCGCAACCAGACGATACGTCAAGGCCTTCAATCCCACCCCCAGCAGACCCAAGTAGAACAGTCCCAACTAAGATGGTTTGGCCATGTCTGCAGAATGGGAGAAGATCGGCTACCACGACAAGCATGTGTAAACAAAAAGCCAGGGATCCAGACCCCCAGGACGACCCAGAGTCCGCTGGGTGGACAACATTAGACAATCTTTGAAGGACCGAGGACTAGAATGGAACCAGGCCAGGAGGAAGACAGCCGATAGGATAGTCTAGCGCTCTCTCTTCCAAACCTCTACACCTCACGGTAGAAGGGGAACGACTAAGTAAGTAAGACTTCTTTCCACGCCACGATGTCAATCTGTCCAGTATTTGCTCTCTTTGTCTTCCCCTGTCTCTTTTTTCATTCAATCTTACCTGTTGTTACGATATATTCCAGCTTTCCTCTTCTCATAACGTGTCCAAATTAAAAACAAAAATGGATTGCTTCTTTTTAACCAAGTTAGCCTATTTATATCTGAACTATGATAACGTCTTTTGCTTACATAATGCCTATTATAAGAGAGCAGCGTGGATGTATTCTCAGAGGCTCAATATATTGGTAATCTAGATATTTGAACTTTAAAAAGGTAAAAAAAACATGTTCAATGCATCAGTCGGCTGACCACAGCGTTATTGAAACTCACGAAAATTGATGTCTGGGCGTGTTTTAGTTGTCAAAAGGTGAATATTTACACTGAGTTTCAGCAGTCAAAGGATGTAATTGTTTGCCCTCTCTTGAATTTGAATATTTTAATGATTGCCTCCCTCGGTTAGCATTGCGTTGCATACATTTCTGAAATACCAAAAATACTGTATAGTAAGCTTTAAAAAAAAAGTGAGGGAGGCGGGCGAAGAGAATGTTGGATTTAGCTCGAAGTGTCAAAATTCTTGAAAACGAATCGGGCTGTATCTTAATGATAACAACAACTATATTTTAGCAATCATGTTCAAATCTCATAATTCAACAAAATAATTATTTTCCGATTTACTGTTTTAGTTTAACACATCTCTTGTTGTAACACAAGAAATCCTCGTCTGCCTTGAAATAGAAAAGGTTCTCGTCTGGGGAACTTAGTGTTCACACTTTAAGATTGATTCCATTGTGCCGGCGCCCTGCGTCGTTAATGGAGGAAAAAGGAGATAATAAGGCGGAAGAAAATGTAATGAGCTCCGAGTCCATAAGAAGAAGATTGTGCACGACTAACTTCATTAGTGCAGCTCCCTGGATCAGACGAGATTAACTTCTGCTTAGACTCGTTGCTGGTGTGAAAAGATGGCGGATTTGACTGAGTGGGCAGCACGAAAGGCAGAGGACGAGAAAGACAGACAGATAGAGAGGTGGATGCTAAATAGTTGGATAGAGAGAAAGGAAAATTGATAAACAGACACATCGCTTATATATATATATATATATATATATATATATATATATATATATATATATATATATATATATATATATATATATACAGGGCCTTAGATACGGTACATATAAAGTATGTATGTATCTGTGTGCTTGAGTGTGTGTATGTATATCTGAGTTTCATCGTTCTCAGCTTTTTTGCTCCTTGTCAAGGTGGCAACGACCTCACCGTGCAAAATAAATTTGTACAGAATCCATCGCTTCAAGAATCGCTGAATGCTCGTTGCTGACTTCCTGCAACGGAACCAGCTAGACTAGATACGTTTCCATAGCACCTGCACCAAAACACACGCTCTGGCAGATGTGATTTCTGTAACAGTTTCTTTTACATGACGAGTTGCCAGCCCCTTGCACCTCATATTAGTCACTTTGTACGACACGCTTTTCTTTGTCACTTCTGAAATCCCCGGAAAACGAACAGTGCACTAGCGGCGTACGGTGAGAAAAAGTCACTTCCTATTTTCAAATTATTATTTCTTCACCCATATACAATTAATTTATATGAATTGAATGTCATTTTATAACATAATATGAGGTTTTACATTAACGTTACAGATTAGCATGAAATCTGGCCTGTCCATGACGGCAGCAATTTTTGCTCTGTTGTAAGGTCCGTTTATTGGGCATTTCAGATTTTTTTTTTTTTTAAATTTTGTTTCCGGGGGGAAAATACAATTAATCAAATGGTACCTTATTCTGACACTTGTTTCATGTATATCCAATGGATGGATACATGTGAGGATATCTCTTGAGAGCCGCTCCATGGTGGAATTGTCACGGCTGGTTTATTTTAGTCAGGAGGATTTTTGCACCATGAAGCATCCCTCACTAGTCGATTGAGACGCATCGCGCAGATTAGATGACGCACCATCTCATCTCATCTCATAATCGGAACCTCTTCTACCCCGTGAAACGAGGTGTAGAGGGTACCCAAGTGCACAAGGCCCATGGGCGGGACATGTAATCGAAGTGACTTGGCAAACAGGTGATTAGCCCATTGTGCGACGCACCATACATGGTTACAAAATCAGTTCGTTGTGTGGAATCTTCTTCTTCAACCTTGAAACTCCCAAAGGAGCATAGGCCTTCAACAATTCTTCCAGTCACGTGCCATCAGTTCAAGGTCTTCTTCATCCTTGTCATGTCTCTCTCTAGTTCTCTTCCCCGTGTGTTCTTTGGGATTCCTCTATCTCTCTTGCCCTGTGGGTCCAGAATAGGGATTGCCCGGTAAGGCTATCAACAGGTTTTCTCAATGTGTGTCCTATCCATCTACAGCGTCGTCTTCTCATTTCCTGTTCCACTGGCACATGTCTGGTTTTTGTCGCCAGTTCCACAATAGTGATCTCATCATAGCAATTCAAACCTTCTATTCTACGCAATCATCTATTTATCAAAGGCTGTATGTAGCCTTTTGGTTGTTTCTGTTGTTTTCCATATTTAAGAGTCATAAAATAGTAATTACTTGACATCTGAATTGAAAAAAAAAAAAATTCCTTCCTTATGAATATAAAAAATATAAATGATATAACAGAAAACATCCACAAGAATGTCCACAACTCCCTCTATGCTGATGACCTGGCCAAGTGGACTTCAGAAGAATACATCACCACAGCAAGAGTGCGCGTGCAGGATTCAATGCTAGCCCTTGAAAGTTGGTCCAGAAAGTGGTTGCTCAAAATCAAGGAACAAAAAACTACACACACTATTTTTACCTTGTCAAATAAACCACAGCAAGCAAAGCTACAACTAAATGGGCAGACAGTACGAAAAGATGAAACACCAACATACTTAGGAATCACACGAGACCGCCTAATGACGTGGAAATCACAGATAAACAAAATACAGCTAAGGGCAAAACTTCGCATGGCCATCATGAAAACGTTAGCTGGTACCACATGGAGTGCTGATGAGAATATCCTCAAAAAGCTGTACACAAGCAGAGTCAGGCCTGCTATGGAATACGGCATCACAACTTGGTCGACGGCAGCAAAGTCAAATTTTGACAGAGTAAACAGACTCCAAAACCAAGCAGCACGTATTATAAGTTAGGCCCTAAAGTCCACAAAAATCAACCTTATGGAAAACATTAAAGGGCTACAGTCAATGGAGGACAGACGTGACAGCAGAGTCCTACAACAAGCCGAAAAATTTAAGAGACTCGAAGGACACCTCATGTTCCAAGCAAAAGAAAAAATTAGCAAAAACACCATGCTA
Source organism: Oreohelix idahoensis (assembly GCA_024509875.1). NCBI lineage: Eukaryota > Metazoa > Mollusca > Gastropoda > Stylommatophora > Oreohelicidae > Oreohelix > Oreohelix idahoensis. The sequence goes on along the minus strand of JAMPIV010005615.1, from coordinate 54,806 downwards.
GCAAGCTCTGTTGCAAAAGAAAATACCAACAAACACAACTATCCCACTGTGGAAAATAAGATGGGACCCAAGACGCATCAAAAGTGAGGAATGCAGTAAGCGACCCATAGCTTGACTGTCTGCGTCAGGGTCAGCGAACCAGAGCTGACCAAGACCCTACTCCACCTCCATGTGGTGGTCCTGGAAACAGGCTGCATCACTGCAGTCTGGCTGAGGAGTAGGGATCGAAGGAGGAAGGCAAACCCGGTCCCCAAAAATGCCGTGCGGAAGTCGGATGTGTCGGCCGAAAGGCGCAAATACCGCAGCTTCGCTGTACACGGACACAACGCAACCAACGTCCTTTTCAGGACGAACGAGGAAGAAGAAGAAGGAAAATAAGATGCTTTCCTGAGTTAAAATCTGATATTCCAGGCATTGAAAGTAAGGGAACACAGACAGAAACAAAAAGAAAGTGTATAGTGTGATGGACGAACTCGGCTGACCCTGAACTTTGTTGTAACTTCTTGTAAAAACGTTTATTCTTTCACGTGGATTCATTAGCTATGAAACTGTTCCACAGAGGGCAAACACGTTTGCTGATTGATATGCGGAAAGTTTACCTATCGTTGATTCTGGTCATCGCATTGATTTAAGGAGAGATTAAATCACGCCCACTAACATCTCTTGAACAATCATAGGCAGTTATTTTAATTAACTTGGCCAGTGGGGGGCGTCGCCAGAATCAAACAGATACAGCGACCAAGATCAAAGAGACGGACTGAGGAATTTTAGGGGAGACTATCGGCGTTATCAAAGACAGTAGTGGTCCCTGATACGAGACGCAGTTGCTTGCCGCTAATTTCGCGTCTCGGTGTCAATCGTAGAACCGAGCGAACGGGGAAACCGAAACGGGCAGCAGCGAACGGAGATACGAAGACCAGGGTGCGGTTTCTTCTCTTGATTTGCGAGTGTATTATAGGCTTAACGGGAAATTTATCGCGCTTGATTTTTCGGTATGTTACATGTCTTTTTTCTTTTATACAGAGTGATCGTACCTGCGGTCCCAGCTAAATAAAGAAAGAAATAAAGAAATCATCCTATAAACTCCAGTCATATTGAAGAAACATTTCTTTCAAAATATAATCTTGTGGCGGTCCTTGCGACCTAGCTGTCAGAATTAAATGAAATAAAGCCCACCCAAGAACATTTTAAAGAATAATCATCAAATTACCCTTACAAACCTGTAAGATAAACTGGAAGGTAATCATTGCCAGTAGCGATATCATATTTACTGTTTACTGTGAGAGAGTACATATTCTCCTGACTGTGACCGAGCCTAGTTTTTTCCTCAATTGGATTTAATAAAACTATCATCACGCATTGAAGGAATTTTACCATAGCGGAGGATTAAAAGAGACCACTTCATTTTCACCCCTGTGCCGAACCGTGTTAGTGCCATCCCATAGACTCCTTTTAGATATATAATAAAAACACGAGAACTCTTAGTCTTCAAGTCTTGCGATAAGTGAGAATATTTGTTACCAACAAACCCTCGCAAACATCTGGGGCGGGACATCGAAGGATTAGACAGTTCATATGTCAAAGAATACTTGCTGTTTTTATATACTTTTATGGATCGTCTGAGGCTGCATTCGGTAAGTGTGTGAGTATATGAGTGTGGATCCTCACGCGTGTGTATGAATGACAGGAAATTTAATCGTTTTCTTTTGTAAACCTGTTGTTAACTTTCTTGCCTAGTAATATAATTTTTCTGTATTCCTGCATTGTTCCTTTAAGGGGGAGTTGCTAATTGGTTAACTCTGTTTAAACCCCCCCCCTCCCCCCTCCCATTTGCTTAGTAAAGGGAAGAACAGCTGGGAAGAACAGGTTTTTTTCTATCACCTATACCTAACTTTGTAACACCTCTTTCAGAGTAATTAACTTCACTGTTAGGTTAACGTACCTATGTTCCTGATATTATCTATCTCTGGACTGGGTTTGTCTTTGTCTAATAAGCGGGAAGGGCTTAGTCGATACCAATCTTCTTCACCCCTCCCAAATTTGTTATTTGCATTTGTGTACTTATGATAATTTATGTAATACCTGATATTTGTTAGTGATTGATGTTTAAAGTGAATAAAATCACATAAACTCATTTAGTTCTGTGTGTTGGATATACCCACAGCCCAACATTTCCCCTATTCGTTTAATATAGTTTGTATCTACATCGTCTGTGTGTGTGAAAAACACCAAATCGGTGTGCGCGCAGATGCGAGTCTGGAAAACTGGCAAATAATTGTTTGACCAGGAGAGCGGAAGAGAAGATTGAGAGAAGCGATTTGTCGTAAATAAGTCTGTCTTTACTCTCCTCCAGCACGCTGTGAAGCAACTATTTAATATCTACATTTTCTATCACTGAGCTTTCCATCATCATTTTCCACTCTAAACCGGACCACTATTTCTAAGACTCTTTTCTCTCAAAATAAATGTACGACAATATTTGGCTGGCTCGTCCGGGATTATTTTGAGATACATTTGATGCACACATATTTGTGGGCTGGTTCTAGGATCTTGAGCTACATTTGAGGCAATCGCATAGCCTGGTTAAAGATATTTTGAGTCTGATTTAGTCTGGGTCTAACTAGGTAGAGTGTGAATGATTTGTCTTGTGAATTAGGGAAATAAATAAATAATTACACCCCTAGACAAACGTTCTTTAAGTATTTGGGTTGTCCACACAGCATATTTACAGGTTGTTTTCTCTCCACAGCAGTAGAAAGTACAGATAAACAAAAATATTTGCTATTTTAATTATCCTCTGGCGGAGATAATTATATTTCTTTCTTTATAAGAGTTGCTGGGATTGCGTGATTGTTTTACAGTCACTAAGGTTTTTGAAGTTAAAAAGAGTTGAGCTTAGCTAAAGACGGATTGTTCTGATTTTTAAAAATTAAGTTAACAACGTCTCATCTCAATAATTGACTTTAGGGACGGAGTTTGTTGTCAGAGATTTAAAATTTAGGGGAAAAAATTTTTTTTTTCCCTTTTAAATTGTTTTAATTTAAATTTTTCTCTACTGTTAGTAAAAGTAGATTTTTTTTCCAGTGTAACTTACCATTTAGTGGCATAGTCGCTTGCGTTTAGAGCCTTAATTGCCAGATAATAGCAGCGATAAGTTTGCACAGTACAGGTAGGAGGTAACTCAAGTAATTTTTTTTTACTTTGGGTTTTTTCGTAGCGGCTTTGAGTTTTCCCCTTCTTGTTCCATCTTACTATTCTCTAGTCTTAGAAGCATCCAGTTCTTTGACAATGGCAGAGAGAATTAGGATAAGATCCCTTTTGAGGCAAGAGGCCAAGGACTCAGGACTAGACACAGAAGCTGCGAATCTGTTTATCAACCAGGAACTTCAAAGGTATGACGCGGAGGAAGAGAGGGCAGAAGCTAGGAAGAAAGAAGCGGACGATCGTCAATTGGAGCAGAAGAAAATTGAGGCAGAGATGGACGCCCGCAGGGAAAGAGAGAGAGACAAGGAAAGACAGCATGAATTAGCGCTCAAGGCTTTAGAGAGTCGGAGTGCCTCTACTTCAAATAATGGAGAGCTGTCTTCGCCCCAGTCTCAAACAATGGATCTCTCCAGCACTCAGTCTGCCCAATTAACTGCTATGTCGTTTTCTTTAGAATCTTTTCCTAGCCCTAACGAAAAAATTGACAGCTACCTAGAAAAATTCGAGAGACTCGCGAATCTTTATGGGTTAGAGAGTACCCGCTGGGCGCTCAAACTTTCAACGTCACTGAAAGGCAATGCTTATGACGTGTACACAAAGCTGGGACCGAATCAACATGATTATGACCTGTTGAAGAAGGCCTTACTACAGCAGTTTGAGATGACTGCCCGAAAGTTTCTGCAGTTGTTCAGAAACAGCCGAAAAGAGAGCACGGAAACATTTCCCCAGTTCTCTTCACGTCTCACGGGTTATCTGACAAAGTGCATTGAATTATCTGACCTACCTCTTTCATATGAGGGACTCCTCGAACTTGTTCTTGTGGAGCAGATAAAATCCACTTTGTCGAAGGAAACTCGTAGATTTTTGGCTGAACAGGGGGCAGTCAGGCTTGAAGACATACTCAATAAAGCCGAACGCTATAGCAATGCAATGGCCGAACTTCCCAGCACTAAACGTAAACCCACCGATGAGCCATCTCGAAAACAGAATCTAGAGCAGGCATCCTATTCTTCCACTTCCTCTCAACATTATAACCAACGAGATAACAATACCCAGAAACCTCCCCAGGAAAAATCGAAATTCTACAAAACCCGATACCCCCCAAACAACAATTCTGATCAACCCACCAAGCCTACGTGGCAGCGCGGCCACCAAGGTCAAGGAAAAGGGAAGACCCCTACACCAGGAACGTCTGATCAGGGCAAACAAACCGGTTCAAACCGCGTTGGATGTTTGCATACAGCCTCGAAAGGTAGAGTCAACGTCAGTGATTCTCAACCTGAGGGGGACCGACCCTCAACTCGAGGAACTGTAATTTTGAATGGTACCTCAACTACTTGTCTCTTTGACACTGGATTAAGTTTTAGTTGTATTGTTGCTAGACATCTAGTCAAACCAGGTCAGGAGACAGAGGAAACCGTCAAACTTAGTGGAGTTTTCAGGAGTGACGCACCCAGGACGCTTCCTATCGCACTGGTAGAAATACACTCTGACTTTGTCAGAGGAGTTATTAAAGCGGCCATAATGGATGATCCGATCTACCCAGTTATCCTGGGATGTAGATATGTGTTCATTGGGAGACCTAAGGAGCCGATTGTGGCAGCGGTAACCACAAGAGGGCAAGCCAAGAAGGAGAGGGAGCCTGCGCCAAACTTGTTGCCGAATGAACTGAAGGAGGCGCAACAAAAGGACCCTACTCTGGCGCCCTGCTTTAAAAAACTGCCCATGGCTAAGGACCCCAGACACAACGGAGACATCTTTTCTAAGGATGGTGTATTGTATCGTAGAACGGGCAACCCGGACACGGGGAATAACCAGCTCCTAGTACCGACGCAGTACAGAAACCAGATCTTAGAAATGGGGCACTCTCTTCCCTTTAGCGGACATATGGGACAAAACGCCACTATTCAGCGAATAAAAAACCACTATTGGTGGCCAGGAATGAACTCTGACATTGTCAGGTATGTGAAATCCTGCGCCCAGTGCCAACGGGTAGCACCCAAGCACTTGACACCCCCAGTACCTATGGGGCAAATGCCAATAGTAGGGACTCCATTTGAACGGGTTGCTGTCGACATTATTGGTCCTCTGGAAAAGACCAAAAGAAGGAACAGGTTCATCCTGACCTTAGTTGACACTTGCACTATGTGGGCCGAAGCTGTACCGCTACAATGCACTAATTACAAGCATATCGCAGAAGCCCTTGTGCAAATTTTTACACGGTTGGGATTCCCTCAACAAGTTTTGACGGACAATGGATCCCAATTCCGTAGCCTGTTAATGGAGGAGATCTTTAAGATCTTGAGGGCCAAACATATCCACACAAGTCCCTACCATCCGGCCGGAAATGGGCTCGTGGAACGTTTTAACGGTACCCTCACCATGATGTTACGTAAGCTGGGTCAGGAGAAACCGGAAGACTGGGACCAATATATATCGGCTGCCTTATTCGCCTACCGAGAGGTACCCCAAGCGTCTACAGGTTTTGCGCCAGCTACACTTTTATTTGGCAGACCTATTAAGGGGCCACTAGAAGCCTTACTTCGGTCCCTGACAGACCAGAAGGCTGACGAGACAGTCGTCTCTGCAAGCAAGTACGTATCTGAGCTTAAGGAAAGGCTAAAGCTAGGATGGGATCTAGCTACTACCAACCTTAAGAAAGCCCGCGCTAAAATTACTAAAAGATACAACAAAGCTGCAAAAGAGAGAGAACTACAACCAGGGGAGAAAGTCCTATTGCTACTTCCAACCGGAAGCAATAAACTTCGCATCGGATGGCAAGGACCGTTTACCGTCCTTAAAAAGATCTCACGTACCAACTACAAGATCTCCATCAAAGGAAAGGAGAAGGTCTTCCACATAAATCTGTTAAAGAAATATTTGGAAAGACCGGTACCATCCTCCGAGCATCTCCTGGCTTTCGCCATAGCAACGGAAGACGAGGAAGATGATGATGGTTGCATGGAGTATCCATTGCAACCCACAGAATCCTTTAAAGATGTCAAGTTCGGCGACAATCTCTCACCAGAACAACAAACAGAAACCAGGGCTCTACTAAAACAGTACAGTGCAGTCTTAACGGATGTACCTGGTCGAACAAATCTCATTGAATTTGATATGAAATTAACAAACGAGACCCCTGTTCAAACCAGAGTTTACCCCATCCCGTACGCTAAAGCTGATGCACTTCGCGGAGAAATAGACAAGCTGCGTCAGGCAGGAATTATCAGTGAGTCTACATCTCCTTACAGCTCGAGTGTAGTGCTGTTGCAGAAGCCCAATAAGGAAGTTCGGCTGTGCATTGATTACAGGTTGCTAAATACGGTAACGGAATTCCAGCCCGAACCTCTCCAAACTGTTTCTGAGTTGTTCACCAAGCTCAGCAAAGCGAAGATCTTCTCCAAGATTGACCTCAGCAAAGGTTATTATCAAATACCAGTCAAGGAGGAAATTAAACCTTTGTTAGCTTTCAGCACTAGTGAAGGACATTACACATTTAACGTGATGCCGTTCGGTTTGCATAATGCACCAGGAGTGTTCACCAGGATGATGAGGAAGCTTCTACAACCTTTGCAAAGTCCCCATATCCATAATTTCATGGACGACATCTTAATTGCATCGGAAACCTATGAAGAACATATTGCTACGGTTGCTATGCTCCTCAGGAGACTACAGGAAACGGGTCTCACAGCCAGACCTAGCAAATGTCTCATCGGGTTTGAACAGTTAGACTTCCTGGGGCACACTATTTCTCACGGATGCAGTTGGCCTATTAAGAAGAACGTGGAGAAAATAATGGCAGCAAAAAGACCCCGAACGAAGAAAGACGTACGTTCCTTCATATCGCTATATGCATACTATCAGAAGTACATCCAGAACTTCAACGGACTGACGGCACCTCTGACTGACCTCACAAAGAAAGGTTGTCCTGATAAGGTCATATGGGATCAAAAGTGCGAACACGCGTATAGCACTTTGAAAGGACAGTTGTCTGCATACCCCATTTTGAGGTTGCCTGACCTCAAGAAACCTTTTGTACTGAGAGTCGACGCGTCAGGTCAGGGCATCGGGTCAACACTGCTTCAAGCCGATGACAGTGACCTGAACATGCTATTTCCAGTTGCCTATGGCAGTCGGAAATTAAATAAAGCGGAACGGAACTACAGCGTAGTTGAAAGGGAATGTCTTGCTCTGATTGACGGTATCAGACGCCATCATGAGTTTCTTTATGGTACATCTTTCACGGTGCAAACAGACCACGCTCCGTTAGCATTTCTTGGTGCCAATAAAGAATTTAACGCAAGGATCATGCGTTGGGCGCTTCTTTTAAGCGTTTATTCTTTCAAAGTGGAATATATTCCGGGAAGACAGAATGTCGGGGCTGATTTCCTGAGTAGAAACTGGACTACAGAGGAAGAGGAGGAAGGTGAAGATACCAATCATCCAAAAGTTACCGATCAGGGCAGCTTCATCGTCATAAATCAAACATGAAAACACGTTTTCACGTCTCAAAAGAGGGGACGATTGTGATGGACGAACTCGGCTGACCCTGAACTTTGTTGTAACTTCTTGTAAAAACGTTTATTCTTTCACGTGGATTCATTAGCTATGAAACTGTTCCACAGAGGGCAAACACGTTTGCTGATTGATATGCGGAAAGTTTACCTATCGTTGATTCTGGTCATCGCATTGATTTAAGGAGAGATTAAATCACGCCCACTAACATCTCTTGAACAATCATAGGCAGTTATTTTAATTAACTTGGCCAGTGGGGGGCGTCGCCAGAATCAAACAGATACAGCGACCAAGATGAAAGAGACGGACTGAGGGATTTTAGGGGAGACTATCGGCGTTATCAAATACAGTAGTGGTCCCTGATACGAGACGCAGTTGCTTGCCGCTAATTTCGCGTCTCGGTGTCAATCGTAGAACCGAGCGAACGGGGAAACCGAAACGGGCAGCAGCGAACGGAGATACGAAGACCAGGGTGCGGTTTCTTCTCTTGATTTGGCGGTCAGATCCCCAAAAGTTCGTGAGATCAAATAAGCTGTCAAGTTTATCATGTCCCACTCAACTTACATTCCATTTTAGCTAAATAGACCATGAAGACTAGACACGTTATCACTCGCTGGCCAGACCTTTACAGAAGCACTAGCTTTATTGAAATCTTGTTATAGATTTTCCCCTGGATTTTATATATAAATTTGCAGTGTTTTCTATTCTGTGCAAAGCGGTAATATATATTGCGTAAAGTGATCAGTGGTCTAGTTCATTCATTATATTTCATTGGATTTTGTGTTAATTTAAACCTATTAAATTAAACCGTCTCTATAGTTCCAGTTGTAAATATAATGATCTATCTATTATATTATTTCAAAAGATAATAGATGCTTAAATTAACTTTTAAAGTCGCGAAGGAATTTATAATTAATAAATTCAGTTAAGTCCTAGTTTTATAGATGTGTGTTTTAACCACTAGAATTCGCGCAGTGTTTATTAAATACATAATTAAATACTCGAGTGTATTATAGGCTTAACGGGAAATTTATCGCGCTTGATTTTTCGGTATGTTACATGTCTTTTTTTCTTTTATACAGAGTGATCGTACCTGCGGTCCCAGCTAAATAAAGAAAGAAATAAAGAAATCATCCTATAAACTCCAGTCATATTGAAGAAACATTTCTTTTAAAATATAATCTTGTGGCGGTCCTTGCGACCTAGCTGTCAGAATTAAATGAAATAAAGCCCACCCAAGAACATTTTAAAGAATAATCATCAAATTACCCTTACAAACCTGTAAGATAAACTGGAAGGTAATCATTGCCAGTAGCGATATCATATTTACTGTTTACTGTGAGAGAGTACATATTCTCCTGACTGTGACCGAGCCTAGTTTTTTCCTCAATTGGATTTAATAAAACTATCATCACGCATTGAAGGAATTTTACCATAGCGGAGGATTAAAAGAGACCACTTCATTTTCACCCCTGTGCCGAACCGTGTTAGTGCCATCCCATAGACTCCTTTTAGATATATATAATAAAAACACGAGAACTCTTAGTCTTCAAGTCTTGCGATAAGTGAGAATATTTGTTACCAACAAACCCTCGCAAACATCTGGGGCGGGACATCGAAGGATTAGACAGTTCATATGTCAAAGAATACTTGCTGTTTTTATATACTTTTATGGATCGTCTGAGGCTGCATTCGGTAAGTGTGTGAGTATATGAGTGTGGATCCTCACGCGTGTGTATGAATGACAGGAAATTTAATCGTTTTCTTTTGTAAACCTGTTGTTAACTTTCTTGCCTAGTAATATAATTTTTCTGTATTCCTGCATTGTTCCTTTAAGGGGGAGTTGCTAATTGGTTAACTCTGTTTAAACACCCCCCCCCCCTCCCCCCTCCCATTTGCTTAGTAAAGGGAAGAACAGCTGGGAAGAACAGGTTTTTTTCTATCACCTATACCTAACTTTGTAACACCTCTTTCAGAGTAATTAACTTCACTGTTAGGTTAACGTACCTATGTTCCTGATATTATCTATCTCTGGACTGGGTTTGTCTTTGTCTAATAAGCGGGAAGGGCTTAGTCGATACCAATCTTCTTCACCCCTCCCAAATTTGTTATTTGCATTTGTGTACTTATGATAATTTATGTAATACCTGATATTTGTTAGTGATTGATGTTTAAAGTGAATAAAATCACATAAACTCATTTAGTTCTGTGTGTTGGATATACCCACAGCCCAACATTTCCCCTATTCGTTTAATATAGTTTGTATCTACATCGTCTGTGTGTGTGAAAAACACCAAATCGGTGTGCGCGCAGATGCGAGTCTGGAAAACTGGCAAATAATTGTTTGACCAGGAGAGCGGAAGAGAAGATTGAGAGAAGCGATTTGTCGTAAATAAGTCTGTCTTTACTCTCCTCCAGCACGCTGTGAAGCAACTATTTAATATCTACATTTTCTATCACTGAGCTTTCCATCATCATTTTCCACTCTAAACCGGACCACTATTTCTAAGACTCTTTTCTCTCAAAATAAATTTACGACATATAGCAGCCAAGTATATTGACCAAAAATTCCCAGCAAAGCTTTGGACACATGCATATACTGATGGTTCCGCAAAAAATGCAGTTGAAAATGGGGGTGCCGGCATCCTCATAAAATTAAAGAATAGAATCCACTTTATGGCAATTGCCACTGGCAAATACTGCAATAACTTCAGTGCTGAAGCAGAAGAACTGAAACAGGCAGCTGAAACTCTTATTGAATGCAAAGCACGGGTAGAAAAACAGATAGTAATCTTTACAGATGCCGTCTCATTAATAACAGCGCTGAAGAGCCACCAAGCTAAAGGATTGAAAGATCTGATACTCCCTTAAAAGGCTGGCCAAATGCTTCAACAAGTGCACTATCCAGTGGATACCAGCCCATTGCAACATACCAGGAAATGAGGAGGCAGACAAACTTGCTAAGGAAGGAGGTGCCTTACAACAAAATGATATAGAGACAACTTACGCAACGGCAAATACTACTATAAAGGCTACATTCAAGTCCAAATGGGAAAGAGAGCACCCGGGCCATTTGAAAAATGATGCATATCATCAACTATCCAGGCAAGAACAGGTCATCATTTTTCGGCTACGCACTGGACACAACAGATTGAGATACCATCTATACCACAAATACAAAATTGGTGCAACAGATCTCTGCACCTGCGGTACCAGCCCGATGACAGTCGAACACCTGCTGCAGTATTGCCCAACCTACAGAAATGAACGGAGTAGCATATGGCAACCACCCAATTCTGTCAACGAAAAACTGTTTGGAGATGTCGGGAACCTTGAGTTGACTACTGCCTTTATTAGAGTCATAAATGTGGAGGTCTGAAGGCGAACGAGGAAGAAGAATTGAAAATTCAGATTTTTATGTTGGACCTGATTTCTTTTGATCTCCATATATTTCCCTATGCACTGAAAGCTCCTCTAACCGTTTGTATTCTTCTTTTGATATCACTGTCTGTCCATCCAACTGTGTCTATGTTGCTGCCAAGATAGTACGAACTTCTTGTAGTAGTGTTTCTTACAATACACTCATGTTATCGTTTCCTGCATTTATTTTCAATATCCTAGTTTTCTCCCTAAGTGAGGATATACAAATGTAAAAATACAGTGACTTTTCAATATTCCTGTATAACACGTTCAAAACAATGAAAAACTATGTCGTATTGTCCGTTGTATTGTCTCGGATCGAAACAATGTCTAAGGAACATCCCATATATACTACTTGTCTAAGTGAAACGTTCTGTAACAAACAATGAAAAAAAATCCATCCAGCGTGTCGGTAAAATACGGGGAAAAGCGCATTGCACAGTACAATTTAAAATGAATACACATTACAGGAGCACGTCGGTCTTTCAAAATATTTTTCACGCATTGACCATAAGACATGAAAAGTTTGACTACAAAACAAAGATCCAATGAAGTTGGAATGGAATGATGGAAAAATGAAATGGCCACACGAAAATTAGTGACGTCATCGGGACATGCAAGAGAACGAGCACAAAATAATTATTTTCCGCCATGTTTTGGCGGGTTACTAGCTCGTATTTTACAGTATAAGCATGCCTGTATTACTTACATACTTCCAAATTGTACTGTGTGTGAAACACCATTACCTTTCTGCCACCAAGTGGGGTGGGGCGAAGCAGCTGTGTTCTTGTGCTAGATCTGAAGCTTTGACGAGTACTATGCCTCGTTTCCTCAGTACAAATATGAAAAACGAGCAAGCAACCCGGTAAATCATTAAAGGGGAAATAATTATGTTGTGCTCATTCTGAACCGTGTTCTGATCTGCTTCTTCTTTGATCCTTAGCTGCCGACTGTCAAAGCAGTCAGTGGCCATCACGCCTGGTGGCATCTTGTAGGGCAGCAACAAACTGCTTCCACTTTGTTCGGTCGGCGGCCATCCTTCGTACAGTGCCCCAGCTCTGGTTCATTATTTGCTTCTCTGCCTCCACAGTTCTCCGCCAAGTTGTTTTTGGTCGGCCTCTCTTTCGCTTTCCTTCGGGGGTCCATAGCATAGCTGTTCTTGTAGTGGCATCGGGGTCTCTCCTGAGGATGTGGCCAACTGCAATTCTAGCGTCTGCCAGCTATGATGGTGTGTATGTCTTCTTGGTTACTCCGAGTAGGTAGTTCTTGGTTAGTGACAGTATTCGGCCAAAAGATTCGGAGAATTTTTCTTAGGCAGATTGTGTGGAAGGAGGACAGTTTCGATATTTCCTTCTCTGTTACTCTCCAGCATTCCGCACCATAGAGAAGCACAGCTCTGATATAATCTTAATTTGGTGTTTGTGCTGTACTGGGAGGACTTCCATATGTTGTTTCGACTAGCAAAGGCTGGTCTCGCTTTATTCACTCTGTTCTTGATGGCTCTGCTTGTTCCTATGCATCCTAGGTATGTAAAAGTGTCCGTCTGTTCCAGCCTCTGGTTCCTTGTTATGGGCTCAGGACTGCCCACATTGAGCGTCATGACAATCTGTCTTCTTTAGACTGATGTTCAGACCCACAATGCTGGCTATACTTATTCAGTCTATCTGGTTTTTTTTCCCCCCCCTTGGATGTGTTGATGTGAATGTGCGACTAGTACGTGTCCTGATGACGGAACCAATTCTCCTGTGGTTATTTCTTTCATTTCCATTCTCACTTCATTGGATCTTTGTAGTCAAACTTACCATGACTGACGGTCAATCGCCAATGCACGACGAAAAATATCGAAAGGCCTACGGCGTTCTTTCAATAGGTGCTCAATTTAGCTTTCAGGGCGAAATGAGCGCCTTTTACGTATTTTTAAATTGTTCGTTTCATTTAGACGATAAGTAATATTGGGATCGGTTACAAATACCATTCACGAAATGGTGATGGGATTTTTTAAATTGTTCGTTTCATTTAGACTATAAGTAATATTGGGATCAGTTACAAATACCATTCACGAAAGCGACGCAAAGGACTTCGGCAGCTTCAATGGTAGGTAGGCAACATTTCGCTTTGGCGACCATATTAGCACCCTCTGACAGCGTCACATCTGGATTTTAAAGTATTAATCAGGGCTGTGGAGTTGGAGTCGGTGTTTTTTTTTTTTTTTTTTTAATGGAGTCGGAAAAGAATGTCAGGACTACTTTTACGTCATTTGACTAGTAAAATAAACTAGTCTGAGTCATTAAATTTCACGAAACGGAGTCCGAAAATTTTTGGCCACAATCCTGGTATTAATAGCACTGGAGTCAGTTTACAATAGTAGAGTACAGTAGAAACATGGGACATTGCAGTGTCGCCCTTGTTCAGCCACTGTCACAAAGAGGAAACAAAGATAAGAAATATAGAAAGATTGTGAGACAATGATCAAAGAGTTGTTGTTTACTCAGGATTTCTTTAACACTGTTTAATGCGTTCTATTTGTTTGTTACGTTAAATCTGCAGGCATGTCGCCAAGACGAAGTCCAAAGTCTTTTCCACGTCCGTGCGGCAACCTCATCATAGCTTCTGCCTCAGCTCTGCTATCGTAGATCACTGTGGGCTGGCAGTTTTGAAGAACATGTTCAGAGTTTGGTTCAGTTCCATAATGATATTCAACAGTGTGCAGTATCCTGTCTACCTACCTTCATCTCGCGCGTCCCCTTGTCATGTAGACACAATGTTTACTGGTGAAGGCTTGTGGTTGTAGCTGATTAGGGTATGTTCTGAGTAGGTGTCCATGCCACTCATTTTATGTCATGTCTATGTAGCTGGTGCCTTCTTTTGTTCCCACCAACTTCTCAATATATTCTTTTCTTATTCTTTTACATCTGTCAAAGCAGTCAGTGGCCATCACGCCTGGTGGCGTCTTGTAGGGCAGCAACAAAATGCTTCCACTTTTTTCGGTCGGCGGTCATCCTTCGTACAGTGCCCCAGCTTTGGTTCATTATTTGCATCTTGTCACGGAATTGCCTCCCCTGCTTTGCAGTAGTGGTCCAACAGTGGCCAAAACTCAAGAGTATCTAATATGGGTCTTCTAAGGTGTCTACCTTCAAACAAGATTACTCTTGGCAGAGCAGATAGAAGGATAATGATGCTTCTATCTCAAGGCGGTATTCATGAGATATTTCAGAAGTCAAGAACAATACTGCGTTGGGCAGGGCAATTGTTAACTTATATCTGATCCGACGCCTTTTATGAAGATTTATGCAATGATTAGTTTATGCTCGTTCAAGCCCCCACCTCTGATTTACTCAGTGGAATTATTCTTATTTCGGTATAACTCTGTTTAGAGAGTATTTAGTCAATTGACTGAGACAAACATGCAGTACATTCAAAATGACTAAATCGACGTTAAATTTGTATATTTACAAATAACAGATTTAATAATCACTTAGGTTTAAAAAAAAAAGAATAATTATTTATCAGAAAATTATCATCACTGTGTGATGTAATGGTAGTTTGTAAAAGAGGTCACTTGGCAGCTTTTGTGTGTTACTTAGCTGTCAGTGACGGTTCTTCTCCTTCTGATGGTTTGGTTCTTGGTAGACTGGATCGCTGATCACGCTCGTCACTGGTCAAGGTTATAGGGCCCAGAACGTTCCCAGAGGTGTCAGGGAGTGTCTACAAAGTTGGTCCCGCGTCTTAAAGCCCCGTCTGATGATGGTATCTAGCTTCGACTACAGGCCACTTGTACCCTTCTTGTTCCAGAGATAGTACCCTCAATTGGTACCATCAACTAATATGGTAAAAGAATAGAAACAAATACCCTCCGAGTATTGAGTTTCCCGACACATGCTTATGTGTCCCCATCTTCCTATTCCACCATCCCATCTACCTCAGACTTTACCCTCCATGAGAATTAAGCTTAATCCCTCGAGAGAAAACTTTCTTTACATTTAAATTGAATAGCTTTATATTTACTTTACATTCAAATAAATATGTTTAAATTTACATCTGCACTGGTTGAAAAATGTTCACAATATAGATTGAATATGTTTTCAGTTACATCTACACTGGTTGAAAAATGTTCACAATATTCGTAGATTGAATATGTTTTCATTTGCATCTACACTGGTTGAAAAGCTTCATTATTTTTAAAGTGAATATGTTTACACAGACATTTACACTGGTTTGTAAATGTAAATATTATAATTAGAATGTACATAATTTTTTTCATCTTTTGCTCTCTGCTCCATATGGAACTTGGGACTACCTACGCTTTTAGTTCTCTTTAAGAAACTAGTGATAAAGCAGTCACCAGCCATTGCAGTGGTGGTTCATGAAATCATTCTATATGCTGAGGTTGCCAGCCTCAAGTGACTTGGACATCCACTAGCAATTTTCACATATTAATATTCACATGACAATATGGGAGCCGCGTTAGCGTAGCAGTTACAACACCGCTCTGGCGACCGGGTGATACAGGATCAAACCCGGGAGACGGCATTTGAGGATTTTTCGTCGACCGGGATTTGGACTGGATTAACTCGAGACCTGGCGAGCACATTTGAAGGAGTGTCGTCGACCAGGGACTGGCGGCTCCTGAGCCGACCCAGCTCTAATGGGTACCTCCGAAATCGGCGAGTATTTGCCTGAATGGCGAGGGACACCTGTCTCTGTACAAGAAATAAAGGGATACTCACGTAAAATCAATGTCAGGTTAGACATAAAATAATAACCTGAGATTTCGCCTCGAGTATTAGCGGGCGAACGCAAAAAAAAAACCATGGCAATATATGCATATTAGTTCACGTTAGTAATGAAAATTATAGAATGTAAAATGTACAACTTACGCCTATCTTGGCTCACAGACTGTTTGCTCATAGAAGTACGTTAAGGCACTTGCAGATGCCTTTTACACGTGTTCTTGGGGGTCGTTACTTTAACAATAAATTCCCACTTTGAATCTGTGTTTTCATATCCCGTTTTCCTTGTTTAAAATGATAGCTTTCCTGGGCTGTTTAAGTCCTTCAAAATGCTCCAACAAAGCCCGGTCTAATAAATAGAATTCTGATTCTAACTCTGGCAGTCTGGTTTTCATCTTGGCGTGAGGTGAAATTTTCAGTGTTTTAAAACTGCAAACGTGTCAGGTTATATTGCACTTCGCCTACCCCGCAGTTGTTGGTTACGATTACATGCGGCGTCCAATCAGGAATTTGGTGGTTCCTCTATTTCGAACTCCCGCCAATCGTTGCAAAACTGCATATTTAGGTGGCGTAATTCCAAATTATTCCCACATAGAAAATTCTGTGCGTGATGCAAAAGGTCACGTCTCCCATATAAGGAAGTGACACGTCTGTACACTCTTTCGACAATGTGTTTCAGATGTAACATCTTAATTTCCTCTAAAGCAATGTCTCTGAAACAGGAGGACAGGAAATGATGAGGTTATTCATGTCTGTCCAAAATGTGTCGCACAGACAAGTAATCTCTTTATCTGTCGCTTGAACATGCAAAATCCGTCTGCGGGTGAGTAATTTTATCGCCTGGCAAACAAAACTAATGCGAAAACTGACCAGGCCCATATTGGTTTTACCTGCGTTAACCTCTGCAAAGCCGTGAAGCGCCAAGCAAATGTGATGAATTATCACCAAAAAGGAGTATCATACTATTCATCCCCTTTCAACTCTGCCCTGTGCAGTTCCCCAGGGGTCTCTGAGTAGTTCCCAGGGGTCTCTGTGTGGTCCCCTGGGTTTCCGAATGGTTTCTCTGGATCTGTGTGGTTCTCTGGGCTTCTGAGTGGTTCCCCAGGGTATGAGTTATACTCCTGGGTCTCTGAGGGATTTTACAAGGTCTCTGAGGAGTTCTCCTAGGGTCTCTGAGTGTTCCCCTGGGGTCTCTGAGGGGTTCCCCGGGGTCCCTGAGAAATACCCTGATGGGTTTTCTGGAGTCTCTGAGGGATTCTCCTTGGTCTCTGGAGGGGTTCCCTGGAGTCTCTGAGGGATTCTCTTTGGTCTCTGGAGGGGTTCCCTGGAGTCTCTGATGGGTTTCCTGGAGTCTGAGGGATTCTCCTTGGTCTCTGAGGGGTTTCCTGGAGTCTCTGCGGGATTCTTCTTGGCCTCTGAGGGGTTTCCTGGAGTCTCTGAGGGAGTCTCCTTGGTCTCTGAGGGGTTCCCTAGAGTCTCTGAGGGATTCTTTTTGACCTCTGAGAGATTCTCCTTGATCTCTGAGAGGTTTCCTGGAGTCTCTGAGGGATTCTCCTTGGCCTCTGAGGGGTTTCATTGAGCCTCTGAGGGAGTCTCCTTGGTCTCTAAGGGGTTCCCTGATGAGTTTCCTGGAGGCTCCTTGGTCTCTGAGGGGTTCCCTGGAGTCTCCGATGGCATAAAGAAAGAACATACTGCTCCATCAGGCATGTCAAAAAAGGGTGACCAATCTGAGGTCGTGCATGACTGGCAACCTCATATGTGTGGTGAAATTACAGTGATGCAACGTTAAAATTCCTCCATTTATAAAGATAACAGGTAAAATAACATGTAGGGATAAAAAATATAGGTAAGATACGCTGATACATTCTCGCCCATGCCCGCGTTTTCTAGCGCCATTGAAAACTAACTAGTTAGAACAGGCAGACTAACGGTTTATCCTTTTAGACGGGGTAGAAACGGAGATAAAAGAAAAAAATGTGACGGTCTGAACACGTGTTTGAATCTAAAGTCTAGAAGACGCAATTTGTAGTTTTAAAGAAAAAATTACGCCACTAGTTGACACAATGTAAGGAAATGGACAAAAAACGACCTTAGCTCTTGTCAGAAACAGACGTATCTTGGACGTTCTACGGTAAATAGTCGTTTTAGTTTGAATATAGCGGCAAACGCCGTGAACGAAGGTACCAAAAACAAATTTCAAAACTAACCTTGAAAAAAGTAGGTTTTTTCTTAATAATAAGTTTAGGAGAATAAAAAATAGCTAGTTTGATAGCCCATCTTAACCTGAGAAATAATATACTTTTAATTACACAGACGGACAGATAACACGGAAGATATTGACGAAAGACTGTATTGTTCAATACAGACTAGCCGACAGTTATTTGTGCATACTTCTCACAAAAATTCACTTTTGACGCGTCCTTGAGCCTAACGCATAAAAACAAACTGCAGGTGGACAAGGGGTAAAAAAGGGAGGGTAGAAGCTAAAAATAACTTTGTCTCGAAATCGTATACGTAAGTGAGGAAAAATTTGTGTGTTTTTTTTTGTAGTTTAAATATTTGAACGGTAGAGGGGAAGTCCGCTGATTGGATGGAAGCTTTCATATTGTAGAAAAAACAGTAGAGGCACTTGCCATTTTGTAGAAGACTGTCCAGATGCACAGTTCGTTAATGCTAGAAGAGTGATTTCCAGGAGATATTATATATTATCAGTGGGACGCCATAATCTAGCCAGCAGCTCAGCTGAGTTTTGCTAGTACAACGTAACTGTGTTTTCAATTTTGAATTGTGGTAAGGAGAAAAATTCATTAACCCTTTTATTTAACATTTAATATTTTGAGTGATTGATACTGCCATGTCATGAAAAATGATTACGACAAGTGAGTGCTTATTCTAGGTCCCCAGCGACAGTCCAGGGCCTAGAGGCAAACAAATAATATAGGAAAACATATCTAAGACTATAGAAGACAGATCTATATTTGAGATCAGTGGGAACATATCACCCACCTTATTGGATGGAAAAGGAGACTAATGAACATATTTCGGATGCAATGCAGTCATGGGAAACTGGTGCTATTTGATACCAACTGGGTGAAATGTGCTGAGTTGGTCAGAAAGATCTGACCCGATCTTTGTAATTTTTTTTTGCTTTGTTGTGTGTAAAAATGGTGCAGTAGGCAGTGTGTTGACACATGGCACAAATTTTGGTTTCAGAGTTTCTGGTCTGGCACTACGCTAGTGCCAGATGCTTTGTAGAGGTCCAAGAGTGGATGCCTAAGAAGCCTATCATTTTACTCCAGCTACTGTGAGGAGTGGGCCACTTGAATTCTTTACTGCATCGTCACAGGCCAGATAAGTTGAAAACCTGGCCTGCTGTGGATTCATCAAACTTTTCCACATTACAATAAATAAACAAAATCTTGGTTTATAAAAACTATACCTCAATTCCATATTTCAAAGACAATGACCATTATAAACAGAGATCGGGTATGATGACACCACCCCGACTAGACATCCAGTGCTAGTTTTCCAAAGACACTGTAGTTAGTGTTAATATTAACCAATGTAACCATATATCTATGTACAAAAATTTCATTTTGATTATTCAATATATATATGCACTTTTATTGATAAATACATATTGTTTCATACGTCCTGACCAGAAGAACATTTGGTTCAGGACTAAATAAATTCAAAAAATTGTAAAATTTAAATTCTAAAGCCAGTGTTAGTTGATTTGATCATAGAGCTTATTATTATTATTAGACTTAGTGTTTACATGTGTGTGTCTGTGTATTTAATTACCTACACATCATATTTCATAAACCTAGACATTAAACGTAGCTAACATACATAATAGTAGAATAAGTCTGTTTGAGGTCATAAGTGGAAGCAGAAAGGCATTCTGTACTCACATAAACTTTTATCTTCAGGAGCCTTCACAGCTGACCTCATCCAGTACATTAGGTAACATAGCAACCACGCAATAACATCAAAAACCACTACAATAAAGCACAATAAAATGCTATAGAAACCAAAGCTGCTAAAGAACATGAATACATCAGTGCAGGCTTCCTGCGAGGGAACAAGCTGCAGTGATAGCTTCATAAAGGGCGAAAGAGGAATTGAATGAACAATTTACCATATGTGAATCCTCTTGATATGATTCATGTTCTTTCCTCTACGGACCTCATGTGTTAGCTGCATAGGACACACCACTTCCTAACTACCTGCTTTAATTGGCAAGTTTCTCCACCACAACATTTTTTGTGCATTCATTCATTCAGCAATACATTTTTACAGCCAGTTTTTTTTTTAAAAAATTAATTGTTAAGATCCATTGCCTTTGTCTATTAACCTGTCTATATTTATATCTTCTTCCTTCTTCCTCGTTCGCCCTGAAAAGGACGTTGGTTGCGTTGTGTCTGTTTACACCGGAGCTGTGATATCTGCACCTTTCGGTCCACACATCCAACTTCAGCACGGCATTTTTTGGGACCGGGTTTGCCTTCTCTCTGCGATCCCTTCTCGCTCAGCCAGACTGCAGTGATGCAGCCTGTTTCCAGGACCACCACGTGGAGGTGGAGTAGGGTCTTGGTCAGCTCTGGTTCGCTGACTCTGATGCAAGCAGTCAAGCTATGGGTCGTTGACTGCATTCTCTATTGCTGCATCTTTGGGTCCCGTCTTTATTTATATGTGTCGCCTGTTTGTGAATGTGGCTGACAAAGAGTGAGTCCCGAAACATCCCGTGTTTTGTGTAATTGTAAACCAAATTCCAAACCATATTTTTTTTAAAATTTATATATTGCTTCCCTTACCAGTTGTACAGCAGCCCCCTTCACTTATGTTTTTTTTTTTAAATGTGTTTACACCATGTACTTGGTGATTCTCGGCTGTTACTTTCCCTTTTACTGCATGCTTTAGTGTGATTAATCATCATCATCCTTACCCTTTAGCTCCCCAAGGAGCATAGGCCGTCAACACATTCATGTCTTCTGCATGCCTTTCACTTTTGTTTCCAGTTCTCTTCTATGACTGTTTTTCAGTCTCCTCTGCCTCTCTTAACCTGGTGACTCCAGAACAAGGACTGCCTTGTAATGCTATCAACAAGTTTTTTCTTCCACCCAATGTGTGTGGTCTACAATGCACAAGTATTGAGTTTTTGCATCAAAGGATTCTTTATTTTTTTTAAAGTTCTCACAACATACTGTAAGTTGCCTGTTTATGTGATAAATATGCTATTGACACCCTTAAATAAATAAAAATTACGTAACCAGAACCAACGGGCTGATCACCAGTTTGCCAGTCACTTCGATTACGGAAACAGCAGCAGATGGATTGATTTGCCGTTGCCCTAAAGACGCCAACAGGCGTGATGGGAAACAATGGCAAAGAAAACCTATCTGCTGTTGCCCTAAGACGCCACTAGGCGTAATGGCCACTGACTGCTTTGACGGTCGGTGGCTAAGGACGGAAGAAGAAGACGTAACCAGAACAGACTTTTCCTCCTACATAAAAACACAAAGAGGAATGTGTTCCGCCCAAAAAAAAAACAAAAAAACAATACAAATGACACTAAACATACAACTTTTATTGGGCTATTTAATTACAAAGCACATACAATGTTGAAGATCTGTACTGTGAATTCATAGCAATAGCTCGAAGACTTCCAAAGTCTAATCCATCACAAAGAGTATTTCTCTTCATACAACAACAAGAACTCATGGATAATGTTTCTGTTGCTCTAAGGATCCTTCTCCCACTTCCAGTGTCAGTGGCAAGTGGTGAATGCAGTTTCTCAAGACTCAAACGCATAAAAACCTACACACTTAATATTGCTAAAGAGAATAGTTGGCTTCTCAACTATATCAACTGAACATGCCCAAGTATCAGCACTTGACCGGAAGGAACTGGTGACAAAATTTGCAAAGTGAGATTTAGATGTGCCTGAAATTGAAAGTTGGAGATCCATTACAGCCAACCTTCGTTGTGGAGATGGCAACTGATGATGATGATGAAATTGAAACTGTTAAAAGACCCAAATTTTAACATCACAATTCACAAGATAATTCAAAAAGATTTGTGTTCTAAAACATTCTCTTTTGTATTTGAGAAAGATAATCAAAGATTGTTATAATAATTATTCTTGCAATTTAAAATAAATTTAGCAAGTTGTGTACTTTTTACTTTTTCTACAAGACATCTGTCTTTGAAAATTGAAGTTGTCAATTTTTGTGATGGTGGGGTGTGAGCGCGCAAGTAGTTAGCCTTGCCTAAAGCACAAAATAGAACCGGAACTGCCTGTCAGCATTTTAAAATGAGGCATTCCCAGAATTAAAGGTACTTTTTCCATGTCACCAGTGAAGACTCACAAGCTAGCTAACAAAAATGTACTTTAATCGTGAACTACATGAGACATAAACATGACGTTTTAAGTGAAGTTAACATTCTGTAAAAGATCATCTAGATTGAATTTTCCATCACTTTGTCGATGGCATTACAGGAAGTAAGTAGATCATCCAGCAGAGATAAAAGTTAACATATAGGCTGTACATATTCCAAATACGACGATACCTAAAAACAGACATCATCTTATCAAGGAAGATGTTTAGACATCTCAGTATTTCCAAAGTAGATCCCCCACAGCTCCTGGGCTGCCTACAGCTGATCGAGCATGTCCAGTATGGTAGTCATCTTTCTTTCACTCTGGAGTTAACCTGAAATGTCCATTTCCAAGTTATATTTAGGTCTACCTTCTCCTTCTACGATCCCAGCGAGTCCAGTTTATTGTCTGTCCTTGCTGTCCATCTCTTTTTAGGTGTTCATCACCTTTAGACTCCCTAAGGAACATAGGCCTTCAACAAACTTATACCAAGTCTTGCTGTCCTGTACCATCAGCTCAAGGTCTTTCCATCTTTTTTGTATCTGTCTCCAGTTCTCTTCTCCATGTGTTCTTTGGTCTTCCTCTCTTGCCCTGGGGATTTCAGAACAAGGTTTCTTCAATGTATGTCCTATCCATCTCCACAATCTTTCTCATCTCTTGTTCCGCTGGGCTTGTGTGGTTCTTATCTTGGAACAAATTAGTCATCTTGTCATTCTTAAGGTGTTGCTGTCGCTGACTTACGAATTAAACTTAACACAAATAAACATAGGCATGGAAAACAAGGTGCTTCAGAAAAATCATTAGCATATCACATATGGGTCACATAACAAATGACAGTATCAGCACATCATAACATAGGTTATTGGGTCATATAAGATTTACAAACAACAGTCAAATCATGCAAACTAATTATGCAGAATGACTGAAATGATAGTTTCTGGGATAAAAGCTCACCCTGAATAATGTAACAGCTGTTTACTCTGAACATATGAAAAGCAAAATCAGTATTTATGGAACTGACTATAAATTTGAACCAGCCGAAGGCCTTGTCATCATGTATGGCATTGGCTATAAACAGTTCCTATAAACTAGAATAAGAAGTCTACTACACAAGCTTGGGCGGGACAGACTATAAACAGTTCATATAAACTAGATTTATAAAACTATGCCAAAATGTGGGAAATAAGACTATAAACAGCTCATATAAACTAGATTTATAAAACTATGCCAAAATGTGGCAAATAAGACTATAAACAGTTCATATAAACTCTTCTCTCAGTTCCCAGCAAAATACTAGGCTGGATAATTATACAGAGAATCTCAAAAGCAGTAGACCACAAACTGAGGAAAGAAAAAGCAGGATTTAGAAAGAACAGAAGATGTGTAGATCATATATTTACCCTCAGGAACATTATAGAGCAGTGCTCAGAATGGCAAAGACAGCTGTACATTAATTTCGTTGATTTTGAAAAGGCTTTTGACAGTATACATAGGGACAGTTTATGGAAAATACTGAGGGCTTATGGAATTCCAAGCTGCATAGTGTCAATCATAAAAAGCCTTTATGCCAACTTTACATGTAGCATTGGGCAGAGCAACCTAACCTTTGAAGTGAAGACAGGAGTACGACAGGGATGCCCTTATCAACCACTCTATTTTTAACAGTCATAGACTGGGTGATGCGCCAGACAACAGAGGGCAATCCAAGAGGAATAAGATGGACTACATTTTCTACATTGGAAGATCTGGAATATGCAGATGACATTGCACTGCTAGCACATTCACATGAACACATCCAGGAAAAAACGGATAGACTTAATAAGTATAGCCAGCAGGTGAGCTTGAACATCAACCTAAAGAAGACAGAGGTCATGACGCTTAATGTGAGCAACCCTGAGCCCATATCAGTAAGGAATCAGCAACTGGATCAGACAGATGCCTTCACATACCTAGGATGCACAGTAACACCATATAGCGTCTTCTTGTTGTCTAAATATATTGTCTTCTTGTTGTCTAAATATATCCCCTTCCTATTATCTAAATATATCGTCTATTGTCTAAATATATCGTCTTCTTGTTGTCTAAAAGTCTTCCTGTTGTCTAAATATATGTATACCTAAATATATGTAAAATAAACCACAACACACTATTAGCGAACTAATATATCGCTATATAAAAAGTCATGCGCCGCCACATTTTCCTTATATAAAAGTCATCCGCGCCGCCAGCGCGCCGCCGGAATGATACCTAAGTCCGCCATGACATACTACTACTGTAAAATGTTTCTATTTTCTTGTTTAAATTTATTTCTTAATTACAAACCAAAAAGACAACTCGCCGTGCGTGTTTTTCGGGTGGTTTGCAATCAAGACAGATATATCGACTGATCGATAGTAAAGTAGCGTGTTTCACCTGGGCGCTAACACGGCAAACGACGGCTTCTTATCGATTATCCAGACATAAAGCGTGTTCTAAGTTGGGTTCGCGTAGAAGGGGTGCGCGCTGGTTTTTCTTACTTACTTACTTAGTCGTTCCCCTTCTACCGTGAGGTGTAGAGGTTTGGAAGAGAGAGCGCCAGACTATTCTATCGGCTGTCTTCCTCCTGGCCTGGTTCTATTCTAGTCCTCGGTCCTTCAGAGATTGTCTAATGTTGTCCTCCCAGCGGACTCTGGGTCGTCCTCGGGGTCTGGATCCTTGGCTCTTTGTTTCCCATGCTTGTCGTGGTAGCCGATCTTCTCCCATTCTGCAGACATGGCCAAACCATCTTAGTTGGGACTGTTCTACTTGGGTCTGTAGGGGGTGGCATTTTAGGCCTTGACGTATCGTCTGGTTGCGTACCATGTCTCTTCTTGTTACTTCAACCACCTTCCTCAGATATCTCATTTCTGAGGTTTGGATCTGGCTTTTATGGGTTGTAGTCATTGCCCATGACTCGCATCCATATGTCAAGACTGGGACATAGGTGGAGCGGTATACAGCCATCTTCGTTTTCTTACCAACCTCTCTCTTGCTGAGGAATCCTCGATTTATGGCCTGAAAAAGTCTCCCAGCTGCTGCTTTTCGAGTGGCCAACTCTTCTTTGATGCCACCCTTTCGGTCTATAATAGCTCCGAGGTATTTAAAGTGGTCGACCTGCTCCAGGACCTGTTCTCCCAGCTTAATCTGATGTCTTCTTTCTTCTCGTGATATCACCATGGATTTTGTTTTAGAGCTGCTTATGACCATCCCTCTCTTCTCCAGCTCTTCCTTCCATACTTGCAGGTTGGATTGGAGATGTGCCTCTGATTTAGCAATCACGGCAACATCATCAGCAAATGCCAGCTCTGAAATATAGACCTGTCTCATCTTCCAGTACCCCACTGAATACTTTCTTGTTCTCTCCTTACATGCCTTGATGACATCGTCCATAAGGAGTATGAAGAGGTAAGGTGATAGGATATCACCTTGTCTTACACCAGTGGTGGTCCTGAACTCTTCTGACTTATGGTTTGCTGTCCTCACATAATTTCTGCAAGACTTGTAGAAGCTCTGTATAGCATGAATCAGAGGTGCTGGAATATTCTTCCTTGCCAAACAGTCCCAAAGTTTGCTCCAAGGGACCCTGTCAAACGCCTTTTCCAGATCTATGAAACAAAGATGGATCTCACTCTTATACTCAAGGGCCTTTTCACTCAGCTGTCTGAGTGTGAAGATTAGGTCTTGAGTACTTCGGTTTGCTCGGAATCCGCACTGGACCTCATCCAATTGTGGCTCAGCTAGGCGTCGGAGTCTCTGCTCTAGGATTCTAGAGTAGATTTTTCCAGAGACACTGAGAAGGGATATGCCTCTATGGTTTCCACACTGTCGATTGTCACCCTTTTTGAAAATTGGTGTTATTATGGCGATCTCCCAATCCTTTGGTATGGTCTTGTTGCACCATGCTGCCTGTAGGACCCTTAAGAGTAACAGGTCGCCTGATGCTCCCATGTACTTAACCATTTCTGGTGTTATACCATCATGCCCTGCTGCTTTGCCCATCTTGATTTTCTCCAGTGCTGCCTTCAGTTCTTCCATCTTTATGTCATCTTCATCACCATTGGTTTCCTCTTCTGTGCTAGTGGTTATCATTTCTGATGTTTGACCTTGCTCACCATCAAGGAGTTCTGAGAAATATTCTTTCCATCTTTCCATTACTTCCTTCGGGGCAGTAAGCAATTTGCCTTGCTTGTCCTTTATAAAAATTTGAGAGGGCATTGTTTTTCCTTCCTCATGTTCTTTAGGGTCTTATAGAACAATTTCTGGTTTTCTTGTGCATCTTTTTCTAGCTTTTCTCCAAATTCTTCCCAGGACTTCTGTTTTGCTGCTAGCACTTTGTTCTTTACTTCTGTTCTGAGTGTCACATATTCTCTATATTTTTCCATTTGTCCTGTTGTGTTTTTAGCTCCTAAGTATTGTTTCCATGCCATTTTCTTCTCTCTTATTTTCTCTTTGACTTCCTCTGTCCACCAAGGTGTCCTCTTTCTCTGGTTCCCAAGTCGGACTTCACCACATGCTTCTGCAGCAGCTGTCTTTATGATATCCTTGAATTTAATCCAGAGGGTTTCCAAGTCATCAGGTTGTTCTTCTGTGTTGTTCACCGCTGCAGCAATAAGCCCCTGATATCTGGTCTTAATTTCTGGCTCTCTCAGCTTGTAGGTCCTAATGCTCATTTCTCCTGCTCGTTTACTTGGTTTCTTGCGTGATGTTGAGCAGTTCCTAGGCTGAGCAACTCTTTCAGTTGTTCGTTTGATTGTTAGCAGGTAGTGATCACTTCCAATCTCTGGCCCCCTCCAGACTCTTGCATCTCGGACATATTTGAATGAGCTTCTCCGAACAATGGCATAGTCAATCACTGACTTCTCATTCTTTGTTGGTTCACATCTAGTGTATGCATGTATGCGCTTATGGGGGAACTTTGTGTTTGTAATGATCAGATTCTGCTCACTGCAGAATCTAAGGAGTCGCTTTCCATTGTCATTGAGAGTGTCTTCTCCATATCTTCCGATAACTCCACCCCATCTAGCATGGTCATTTCTAACTCTGGCATTAAAATCTCCGAGCATGATAACTTCATCTAGGCAGTCATCCACTGTCCTTTGAAGCAGCTCGAAGAATTCCTCCTTGACCTCTGCTCTCTCATCCTCATTTGGCCCATACACTATGACCAGGTTGACTATGGTTTCTCCTTCTTTTAGTTTCACAACCATAATGCGCTCTGAGACAAAGTTCCACCCCTTGATACTATCTTTTTGATTTTGGGCCACAATGCAACCCACACCCCCTTTAGCTCTTTCGGATATGGGTACACCACTGTAGAGCAGCGTGTTGCCATTGAGATCCATGACTCCTTGTCCTTTTTTCTTTGTTTCCGTTATAGCCAGGATTTCTAGTTTTGCTTTCCTCATCTCTTCCACCAGCTCCTCTTCCTTCCCATTTATACTTCTTGTGTTCCATGTTCCATAAGTCGTAGTCCGTAGTCCGTTCCAGTTCGTCGCCTTTAGAATCAGTCCGGTTTTCTCTCTTGTGTTACTCGTAATCGTGGTTTAAAGCAAACAGGTGATTGGCCTGTTGTGCCTTTGCATGGTGGAGGGGCTGCCTCCTTACGGCCTCCATGTAGGCCGCCCTCCTCCTTTTTCATCCGGGCTTGGGACCGGCATTGGCGGAGTTCCTGGTTTTTCTTTGGTTTTCAAATATACAACAACTTGGTTGTAATGTGGACACGAAATAAATTATGTTGGATCCACAAAAGGTGGGAGCTACACCTTGTAAATGACTAGGTTTGTAGTTAAAGGTTCTGTTAGAATATCTCGCTTTAAAGTTAACCAGGGTCGGGTGTATAGTTGGTAGGCCGAAAGAACCCGAACGCTATTATCAGTTGAATAAAGAAAGACATACGAACGGTGATTCTCAAAATATGGTACGCGGAAAGCCTATTTGGGGATCAACGAGGTGACAACTATGTTCCTTATAATCGAACACCTACTTTGATATTGTCATATCCTCACGGTACAATCCTTATCTACAAAAGCTCTCTGGGTCCTCAATAATTTATAAGAAGTCAAAAGGGCCTGAGACTAAACCGTTTGAGAAACGTTGTTCTATAATGAAGTATTCTGTACCCGATCAGCGGTGGGACAACTATTTTCTAAAAAATTTAGCCCTGTACACTCTATGTTAAGCAAGAAAGATAAAGTGACAAATGGCGATGTGTTGTCACACACTGGGCTTCAAAGTATGTATACAGTGTGTTTCGGGAAACGCACACCGACGACCAAAGCTGCGATATAACCGACTGCATCACCAGCTTACTTCTATATGACAGTGAGATATATTCGACCACTGCGGAAAATATTTAAAGAAATAATCAAAGAAATATTTTAATATTAGAACAAACAAAAAATTAAGATGGGTTAGTAGGTATTTACCTACACGATGTAACCTGCGGCGTTCATGTCCCCGATAACTTAAGGGGGTATTTTTTCTGACATATCGCCGCCACGGGAGCCAATATTGGCGTTTTTTCATGAGTGAGCGCGCGCGCAAGCACACTTAAATTTAATTCACGTGTGCTAGCGTGGTAGGCATAGCTTTTAACTGTTGGTCTCTAAAGATAATTTTAACTTTATATTAACAAATATTAATAGCTTGTCTTGTGTTAATTTAGCTTTGGAGATAGAGCATAAATACTAATTGTAAGTCATTTCGATGCTAGGTATAAAATAAATATAGAGGAATAGTATTTAACAAGAGTAACGATAACTTGTATACAACAACCTATTTCTAGCACAATACAACCAAATATGTCGAATATAAGGCTAACCAGATTACCGTCAGGTTCGAGCAACTCTTGGTGCGAAGTCTTACGCCGACGATCGATCCGGTTCCAAAACTAGGGAGGGTAAAAGAAAACACGTGTTTTTGAACTTTATTAACAACGAGGAACATAGTCTATTTGACCTTGACCAGCGTTTGACATCTTTATTAGTCGTGATATAACATAATATAATTAAGAAGCCACTACCCCCGTATACATCAATATGTAATTACATTCACCCAACAACGGAAATTCCCTGTCATATTTTTGAATACTTGGAATCCATCCTCTGTCCTGCTTAACTATAGCTATATACACCTATTTTTATAGTAACTTTTTTATTTTTCATTTTTACAGATGCCTTCTCGACGTCGGAACATTCTCAACTCCATTTTAAGTTACCTCCATACGAATCGGTCTATGTATTGTGAAGGATGTCTGGATGAACAGCCTAATCAGGAAGCCCATTCCTGCCTCACAACAACGATCGAGGATCTGGTTAATATACACATAGAGGACGTCCTCCTACGGGTGCTCTCACATGAGGATATCGTCGACCTAACCCTAGAGGTCATAAGGAGAATCCTTTTGCGATATATTCATCGCCGCGCGGCTCGACGCACGGCTCGACATCATCAACCAGACTAAAAACACCAGCAAAAGACATGGGCACAAGAACCCTAAGTTGGAACATTCTCACCTCCATCTTAAGTTACCTCCATACGAATCGGTCTCTGTATTGTGAAGGATGTCTGGATGAACAGCCGAATCAAGAAGCCCATTCCTGCCTGACAACAACGATCGAGGATCTGATTAATATACAGCTAGAGGACGTCCTCCTAAGCGTGGTCCCACATGACCACCTTGTCGACCTAACCGTAGAGATCGTACGGAGAATCCTGTTGCGTTATATTCATCGCCGCGCGACTCGACAACATCATCAACCAGACTAAAAACACCAGCAAAAGACATGGGCATAAGAACCCTAAACCTTTTTCTCTATAACATTTTGTGTGTGTGTGTGTGTGTATTTTCCTCTATAAGACTTTACCCGCCCTTTTATCGGATATTTGGTGTTATTTGTTCCCTCATGACAATACGGCCATGAGTCATACACTGGCAAGTCCAGCCCACACAAAATTTTCACATCGACAACGCCTCAACAAGCGATTAGCTTTTTGACGAACCAAACCCTATCTAACACAAGTTTACTCACATCGACAACGATACAACTATCGATCGGTTGTTCGACGAATCAAAAACCCCGGCTAACACGAATCTAGTCACATTGACAACGATCGATTAATATTTCGACAAATCAAATCCTGGCTAGCACACGCCACATTTCAAAAAACCAGATTGAACTGGTATTCCTGTATTTAAACAGACACTTGGAAGACTAACGCAGTGGTGTGATAACGACAGATACTTACATCTCGATGAAGATGACTGCTCCCACCAACTGGGTCTACATCAAAAACTGTGATGAAATGCTTAAACATTTGTTGACTTTACGGGGCGAAATCCTCGCCGAAATTGCCCGACTACAGCCACCACGCACGGATACCTATCCTACTACTTGTACCAGTAACACATTTGACCAGTACATCAACTCCGGCTGTTACCAACCAATATCACCAGAAACGAATTAGTTTCCTAACCCTTGTACAACCACCACAGACAACCACCTGGCCGATGTCACAAATCTACCACCGAAGAAGCAGAAGAAACCTACCAAGCGGCAGTTTTAAGAATGGGTACGCCTTATACGCCTTTGATCTCACCCCCCAGTCTACTGGACCAGTTTGAGATGGCCAAGTCGGGCCCTGTCTCAGTTTTGACAGACTACGCCACTTAAACGATGAATACAGACGAGATACGGACCATCCTCCTGTCGGATATATTTGTTAAACGAACTGGGCTCGTTAAAGTTTTAGCTCGTGACCAATTACCTCTACGTATCGACCTGACCAAGACGGCTGCTTTCGTCATCAACACTGACCCTAGCTATCGCCCGGGTGACCACTGGGTCGCTCTATATTATAATGGACTTGGCACTTTTGAATATTTTTATTCTTTCGGACTACCACCTACACACCCGGACCTGATTAATTTTATAACCAGAAACTCTACCCGACCTGTTAACTACAACGCCAGACATTTACAAGATGTAGTTACCAATGTTTGTGGGCTCTACGCCATTTATTTCATCTTGGTCAAAGTTCGCGGTGGTACTATGCACCGGGTCCTACTACCCTTTTTGGCTAGACAACACGCCAACGATCGATTAATTTTTCGATTAGTCAGACCCTGGCTAGCGAACCACAGGACGGCTTTTTCCTTCATAGACAAAGGTAGAGATCAATAGACACGTGTGTGTGTTTTTTTCCCCTCACGACAATACATCCATGAGTCATACACTTGTCCGCACGCAACCGCGTCAACTATCGATTAGATTTTTTGACTAATCACGCCCTGGCCAACTCAAATCTAGTCACAGCGACAACGATCGATTAATATTTAAACTAATCACGCCCTGGCTAGCACACGCCGCTTTTCAAAAAAACAAAATTGAGCTGGTATTCCTGTATTTAAACAGACACTTGGAAGACCCAGACACTCATACTTTACTGAAGCGGTGGCGTGATAACGACAGATACTTACACCTCGTTGAAGATGACTGTTCCCACCAACTGGGTCTACACCAAGAGCTGTGATGAAATGCTTAAACCTTTGGCTAGTGGTCTGAAGGCCGCGTCTGTATGTGTTTACCGAGACCAACCTTTACTACACGTGAGAAGATACTTTGGTGAATCCTACCTTAAGTTTCCTACCAAAATCGGCATTACGTTAACTCGATCCGAGTTTGAACATTTGTTGACTTTACAGAGTGAAATCCTCGCCGAATTTGACCGATTACAGTCACCACGCACGGATACCTATCCTACTACTTGTACCAGTAACACATTTGACCAATACATCAACTCCAGCTGTTACCAACCAATATCACCAGAAACGAATTGGTTTCCTAACCCTTGTACAACCACCACAGACAACCACCTGGCCGATGTCACCAATCTACCACCGAAGAAGCAGAAGAAACCTACCAAGCGGCAATTTTAAGAATGGGTACGCCTTATACGCCTTTGACCTCACCCCCAGTCTACTGGACGGTGACCAGTTTGAGATGGCCAAGTCGGACCCTGTCTCAGTTTTGACAGACTACACCACTTAAACGATGAATACAGACGAGATACGGACCATTCTCCTGTCAGATATATTTGTTAAACGAACTGGGCTCATTAAAGTTTTAGTGACCAATTACCTCTACGTATCGACCTGACCAAGACGGCTGCTTTCGTCATCAACACTGACCCTAGCTATCGCCCGGGTGACCACTGGGTCGCTCTATATTATAATGGACTTGGCACTTTTGAATATTTTTATTCTTTCGGACTACCACCTACACACCCGGACCTGATTAATTTTATAACCAGAAACTCTACCCGACCTGTTAACTACAACGCCAGACATTTACAAGATGTAGTTACCAACGTTTGTGGGCTCTACGCCATTTATTTCATCTTGGTCAAAGTTCGTGGTGGTACTATGCACCGGGTCCTACTACCCTTTTTGGCTAGACAACACGCCAACGATCGATTAATTTTTCGATTAGTCAGACCCTGGCTAGCGAACCACAGGACGGCTTTTTCCTTCATAGACAAAGGAAGAGATCAATAGACACGTGTGTTTTTTTTTCCCCTCACGACAATACATCCATGAGTCATACACTTGTCCGCACGCAACCGCGTCAACTATCGATTAGATTTTTTGACTAATCACGCCCTGGCCAACTCAAATCTAGTCACAGCGACAACGATCGATTAATATTTCAACTAATCACGCCCTGGCTAGCACACGCCGCTTTTCAAAAAAACAAAATTGAGCTGGTATTCCTGTATTTAAACAGACACTTGGAAGACCCAGACACTCATACTTTATTGAAGCGGTGGCGTGATAACGACAGATACTTACACCTCGTTGAAGATGACTGTTCCCACCAACTGGGTCTACATCAAGAGCTGTGATGAAATGCTTAAACCTTTGGCTAGTGGTCTGAAGGCCGCGTCTGTATGTGTTTACCGAGACCAACCTTTACTACACGTGAGAAGATACTTTGGTGAATCCTACCTTAAGTTTCCTACCAAAATCGGCATTACGTTAACTCGATCCGAGTTTGAACATTTGTTGACTTTACAGAGTGAAATCCTCGCCGAATTTGACCGATTACAGTCACCACGCACGGATACCTATCCTACTACTTGTACCAGTAACACATTTGACCAATACATCAACTCCAGCTGTTACCAACCAATATCACCAGAAACGAATTGGTTTCCTAACCCTTGTACAACCACCACAGACAACCACCTGGCTGATGTCACCAATCTACCACCGAAGACGCAGAGACCTACTACCTCCCCCAGTAACATGTTTGACGACTACATGAACTCTACTTGTCCAATATCACCAGAACCGAGTTGGTTTCCTAACCCTTGTACAACAGCTCCCACCACAGACAACCACCTGGCCGATGTCTCTAATCCACCACCAAAGACGAAACCTACCAAACGGCTGAGACTTGTGCTTTAGCTTGCTATTATTTGAAAAATAAACTATATTAACTAACCTCTTTGTTTGCCATGTCTATATAACTGTTGTCTAACTGTTGTAAAATATATATGTCTAAATATCGTATAACTGTTGTAAAATAACTGTTCTAAATATATGTCTATAAATATCGTCTTCTTTTTATCTAAATATATCGTCTTCTTGTTATCTAAATATATCGTCTTTTTGTTATCTCAATATATCTTCCTATTGTCTAAATATATCGTCTTCTTGTTATCTCAATATATTGTCTTCTTGTTGTCTCAACTCTAAATATAGCGTCTTCCTGTTGTCTAAATATATCGTCTTCTTGTTGTCTAAATATATCCCTTCCTATTATCTAAATATATCGTCTAACTATTGTCTAAATATATCGTCTCCTTGTTGTCTAAATATATCGTCTTCTTGTTGTCTAAAAGTCTTCCTGTTGTCTAAATATATGTATACCTAAATATATGTAAAATAAACCACAACACATGGTGTAACACATAACCACAACACACACTATTAGCGAACTAATATATCGCTATACAAAAAGTCATGCGACGCCACATTTTCCTTATATAAAAGTCATCCGCGCCGCCGGAACGATACCTAAGTCCGCCATGACATACTACTACTGTAAAATGTTTCTATTTTCTTGTTTAAATTTATTTCTTAATTACAAACCAAAAAGACAACTCGCCGTGCATGTTTTTCGGGTGGTTTGCAATCAAGACAGATATATCGACTGATCGATAGTAAAGTAGCGTGTTTCACCTGGGCGCTAACACGGCAAACGACGGCTTCTTATCGATTATCCAGACATAAAGCGTGTTCTAAGTTGGGTTCGCGTAGAAGGGGTGCGCGCTGGTTTTTCTTTGGTTTTCAAATATACAACAACTTGGTTGTAATGTGGACACGAAATAAATTATGTTGGATCCACAAAAGGTGGGAGCTACACCTTGTAAATGACTAGGTTTGTAGTTAAAGGTTCTGTTAGAATATCTCGCTTTAAAGTTAACCAGGTGATAAGGGTGGATTTAGGATGCCGTCAAATTACCACCTCTATCGACACCAGGTATTACAGTGCAAGATGTGGGTGTCTTATCTGGTTTAGAATGTTGCTGTGTGTGTTGCAGTAGAACAGTTCACAGGGTACACCACAGGCAACATGACGTGTAGAGTCATAGAAATGGTAACTTCGCTTTAGGTTTATACCATTTATTGCACGCCACAAAACAGTCATGATACTTATGTTATCATCAGCATAGTATAACGAATGCAGCATTCAAAATCATATTAACTGATAGTCATGTAGGATTCAATACTCAATAGTTGGATTGTAAACAGATATCATAAAGTTCTGGTTCGTGAAGCTGTATGCATAATATATATAACTTCTGCAACAGTGTCAGCTGCAGATCTTCAATGTTCATAGACAATAATAAATGCTCCCTTTCTGATGCTAGCAGATCAGATGTATACAATAAGTCCGTTTACTGTCTGCACGTGAATAGCATACTGGGCATATAGGTCATACCGACCTTTATAACGTTTCTAAGTCTAACCATCTGACTTGGACGTGATCTCTGATATAACGAATCCTGGAACACAGACAATAGTCTTGTTGGTCTAGAGCGACCCATATATATATAACTAGTTCAGGTATAAAGATACCGGTGACTTAATCCTAGTCAAAGTACCTCTCCATTTTGAATCACACAGGCGAGCAAAAAGGCGACAAAATGACGAACCTCTAGATGATAGCATAAAAGTTCGATACAAGAGGAATTACCTTATTTCGGAAAATCAACCATGAACATATGCCTCCAGGCAGGCTTGAATAATACTGGGAAATAGTCTAGTTAGCTAACTAACTCACAAAGACAATGTATTTCCCTCAGAGAATCACAAGACGCAGGTTGCGTCCGCTCGCTACTCAGACCATTTCTAAACTGCCCCGAGCTGGGCGGAACAACAAACCAACTCCAAGTCGAGACATGCGCAGAACGACAATCTCTGAGTCGCCGTACACAATAAGACGATTCTAAGAACATTCGAGATAAAAGTCTTATACAGTCGCGCCTTTTATGGTCATGAACAGAAGCGTTAAGAAAGGTTTCAGACATCTACAACAGTTGACTGATACTACCAAATAAGGAGATATGGTCACGCTTCGTTCAAGAAATTATAGACCGAACGTGTCTCTATACAAGAGAAGGCAAACTCCTAAAAAATTGTAGTCTCGATAACTCGGGTGATGTCCCTTTGACTGTAAAAAACATAATACACACTTCAGTCAAAAAATGATCATACATACGAAAAATGATCATACAAAGACTTTGGAAAAAGTAATTATTTGTGCGTAACATTACCGCACCCTCCCGGGAAAAAAAAATGAAACATTTTTTTTTAAATCCTGGAGCCGGAAAAATCTAGGCTCCTAACGCACGTATGATGCGCGGATATATACCTAACAAAATAGCTCAACACTTGGAGCGAAACTGAGATCATATCCCAGGTCCTTAGAGAAAAAATTTATCTAAGTATACGCGTATATATCCCAGGAAGGTGCCACCAACACAAACCACAATGCTGGCAACATCATAATAAAAGTCAAATTACTCTCATACCAATATATGAAATTAAATATATTATTATGATATCATATAATGTGTTGTGCAAACAGCGGTGTAATATATTAATATACCGCACTATTTTATTACATTATATAATGCATCAGTAACTAATAAGTAATACATGTGTTGATCTTCGTTGACATAAACATTCAATAGAAGAAGATGTGGACATCATCCGCTCCCAATCTAGGACAGGACTTGATATCCTCAAAGTTCCACAATGGACACAATCTCGCATTTTCAATGATGTGCTGCGAAAATATCAATAACACAAATCTTAAAGACAACTGGTAAATCTCTTAATACAATCCTGAAAATAATTTATTTAAATGTGGCCGAGTGATCTTTTGGCCCGTATATCACTAACTAAGCCTTCTTAGATAATTACATGGTACAATGTTATAAATTTCCCTCAAAAAAAAAGTGAGAAAAAATCTACTAACATGACTTTATAACATTGGACTGTATATCAGGAAATATATATATATGACAGAAGAATCATGTGGAATCGTGTGGGCATCTGGACAGAATGTCTGCCATCACATTATCCGAACCACGGATAGCTCGAACCGAGAAATGAAATGGTTGAAGAGCTATGGCATAACGAGTGGACCTCGAGCTCTTCAAGTTTTTGCTCTGAATAGCAGTAAGCGCTTTCTGGTCGGTTTCCACAATGAAGTGTGCGCCTAGAAGAAATCTTTGTAACTTCAGAATAGACCATACCATAGCCAATAACTCACGGTCTAAAACCGAGTAATTCTTTTCTGCAGCATTTAATTTCCTAGAGATATACATCACCGGATGCAGAGTATCAAAATACTCCTGCATTAGTGCTGCCCCAATCCCAGTTGACGAGGCGTCACTTCGAAGAACAAAAGTCTTCTCAATAGTAGGTAACCTAAGAATAGGTGGAGATGAAAATAGGGCTTTAACCTGGTCCAATGAGGATTGACATTCTTTAGACCAGCGGATCAGATTAGGCGACCCTTTCTTTCAAATAAAGTAGAAAGCGGTGCCATAATGGAGGACAGATTCGGAATGAAATCGTCCGTAGAATTGGATCAAACCTAATAGACTCCTTACTTGTTTCTTCGTCTTAGGGACCGAAATGTTAAGTATTTTTGAAACATTGTGGTCCTCTGTCTTTAAAAGACCACGACCAACCCGATGACCTAGGAAAGAAATCTCTCTAAAATCCTATAAAGGCTTTAGAGGGTTTTGCAGTCAAGTTATACTCGCGAAGAGTAGACAGTAATTCGTATAAACCCAAATAGTGATCTTCCCAGGAAATCACTGAATAGACAGATATCATCTAGGTATGCTATGACATCTGTACGATATGCGAGAATTCGCCGCATCATGCGTACGAATGTAGCAGGGGCGTTCATAAGACCAAAAGGCATGAAATTCCATTGGAATAAACCCCTAGGTGTAGAAAAAGCTGTAAAAGGTTTGGCACGTTCAGTTAGCGGGACTTGCCAATAACCTTTAGACAAATCTAGTTTGGTAAAGAATCTAGAATTAGAAAGTTTATTGAGTAGCTCTTCTAATGAAGGCATAGGTTCAGCATCGAACTTCGTAACTTGGTTCAATTTGCGATAATCTACGCAAATGCGAATGTTATTATCCTTCTTTCTTTACCCTGCTCAATAAAGTACTCAAATGTAGACATGATGTCTAAAATGTGAGTACAGAACCTGAAATAATTAATTATCTTATTTCAATCTTAATAGCAACAAGACTTAATAAAGTGCTTGTATAATCACTATGTTTAACCCAATCTCTGTGGGAAACAAGACTTGACACCAACTTGTATTATCAAATGTATAATAATATCACAAGTCACCTCTTAATTATCAGTGCACTACACAAATCAGTGCATAACCATCAGTTATTTATCATAACTGCAGTACAATAGTGCATAAGCAAAAAACCACCAGCTAGTTATGATAAGTGCACTATAGACCAATAGTGCATGAGCATATATGTAACAATAGTGAAAGCTAACTATGCAAGAACTATGCAAACAATAACAAGATAATGTAAACAATAACAAAGTCACCAACAATGTAAACAAAACAACGATCAAAGTCAATGTAAACAATAACAAAGATCAGAGTCAATGTAAACAATAACAAAGATCAGAGTCAATGTAAACAACAACAAAGATCAAACAATACGAAAACATTCGCATAAGTCAAATAAATAAACAGCAAAACTAAAAAGAAATATGCGAAGATATGACCAACAAATGACGCTACAGTGTATACACAAAAATATACGTAAAGAACTGAATAATAGAAAAGGGGAGACCTACAAATACAAACACATTTGAAATCGAAACTACTAAAAACAAAAAGGAAAGAGAAAAGAAAAAAATAAAAAATAAATATATACAAGAAACCAAAAAAAATCACAACTCGTCACAACTAAACAGATATAGCAACGAATGTCGCTAGCAAATTTCACAGTAGGAAATTCGCACAGTCCCTAACGAAAACGCTAACAGTAGAACCTCTGTGACGTGGTATCTTCTACTGAAAGACACCGCCCAACCGAGAAAACCCGCTGAAATATAAACATATAAATATACAACAAATACAAATAACAATAACTTATAACATGAGCATGTAAACAGTGAAAAATGTGATAGACAAAAAGGCTCAGTTAGAACATAAGGCACAGTTCACAAACAAAACAGGCCACTTAACTTCTATGTATCCACAACGTCAGCACAGTTCAGAACAGGATGTGATCAGCATTCTTAGGACAATGATCCAACGTTGATCCATATCTGCTCTCGTAAACTGCCATGACGAAGGAAATGAGCTTCTAACAGGAAACAGCTTCTGAACTTGACCTTCTGAATTCTACAAATTGACTTGAGCACTTGAACCTTCTGAATCTGCAAACAGTACCTCTGAGACCGGTAAACAGTTGTTACGGCACTTGTCCTTCTTCTCAACAGATCAGGAAATCCATTCGCTCGGTAACTTGTCCTTCTAGTTGTAGACAAACTTCAATACTGCCGAGCAGCGCCGCCGGGTAGTTTCAAAAATCTCAACAACTGTCAGTAATGCCCGCTGTCTTTCAAAAAATTTCATCAAAGGTGATGATGAATAGAAACTGCAACGTTTTAGTCTTGTAGTCTGCTGATGATGTCTGGGTTGGTTGGCCCCCTTGAGAGTTGGTACCAGAATAAGCCAACTTTTGGCCACCATGGATTGATAAGGGTGGATTTAGGATGCTAGTCAAATTACCACCACTCTATCGACCACCAGGTATTACAGTGCAAGATGTGGGTGTCTTTATCTGGTTTAGAATGTTGCTGTGTGTGTGTGCAGTAGAAACAGTTCACAGGGTACACCACAGGGCAACATGACGTGTAGAGAGTCATAAGAAATGGTAACTTCGCTTTAGGTTTATACCATTTATTATTGCACGCCACAACAAAACAGTCATGATATTATGTTATCATCAGCATAGTATAACGAATGCAGCATTCAAAAATCATATTAACTGATAGTCATGTAGGATTCAATACTCAATAGTTTGGATTGTAAACAGATTATCATAAATTTCTGGTTACGTGAAGCTGTTTGCATAATATATATATAACTTCTGCAACAGTGTCAGCTGCAGATCTTCAATGTTTCATAGACAATAATAAATGCTCCCTAACATCATCTGATGCTAGCAGATCAGATGTATACAATAAGTCCCGTTTACTGTCTGCACGTGAATAGCATACATGGGCATATAGGTCATACCGACCTTTATAAACGTTTCTAAGTCTAAAAACCATCTGACTTGGACGTGATCTCTGATAAACGAATCCTGGAACACAGACAATAGTCTTGTTGGTCTAGAGCGACCCATAGATATATAACTAGTTCAGGTATAAAGATACCGGTGACTTAATCCTAGTCAAAGTACCTCTCCATTTTGAATCACACAGGCGAGCAAAAAGGCGACAAAAATGACGAACCTCTAGATGATAGCCTAAAGTTCGATACAAGAGGAATTACCTTATTTCGGAAAATCAACCAAATGAACATATGCCTCCAGGCAGGCTTGAATAATACTGGGAAATAGTCTAGTTAGCTAACTAACTCACAAAGACAAATGTATTTCCCTCAGAAAATCACAAAGACGCAGGTTGCGTCCGCTCGCTACTCAGACCATTTCTAAAACTGCCCGAGCTGGGCGGAAACTACAAACGAACTCCAAGTCGAGACATGCGCAGAACGGGCACAATCTCTGAGTCGCCGTATTCACACAATAAGCGACGATTTCTAAGAACATTCGAGATAAAAGTCTTATACAGTCGCGCCTTTTATGGTCATGAAACAGAAGCGTTAAGACAAAGTTTTAGACATCTACAACAGTTTGACTGATACTACCAAATAAGGAGATATGGTCACGCTTCGTTCAAGAAATTATAGACCGAACGTGTCTCTATACAAGAGAAGGCCAAACTCCTAAAAAATTGTAGTCTCGATAACTCGGGTGATGTCCCTTTGACTGTAAAAAAAACATTAATACACACACTTCAGTCAAAAAATGATCCCCCCATACATACGAAAAAATGATCATACAAAGACTTTGGAAAAAAGTAATTATTTGAAACGTAACACAGGGTCGGTGTATAGTTGCAATAGGGGGGAAATCGAAAGAACCCGAACGCCTATTATCAGTTGAATAAAGAAAGACATTTACGAACGGTGGATTCTCAATAATATGGTATGCGGAAAATCCTATTTGGGGGATCAACGAGGGTGATCAACTATGTTCCTTATATCGAACACCTACTTTAATACTATGTAAACATATCCTCACGGTACAAATTCCTTAAGAATCTACAAAAGCTCTCTGGGGTCCTCAATAATTTATAAGAAAGGCAAAAGGGCCTGAGACTAAAACGTTTCTAGAGAAAGTACGTTGTTCTATAATGAAGTATTCTGTACCCGATCAGCGGTGGGACAAACTATTTTTCTAAAAAAAATTTAGCCCTGTACACATCTTATGTTAAGCAAGAAAGCGAATAAAGTGACAAATGGCGATGTGTTGTCACACACTGGGCTTCAAACAGTATGTATCACAGTGTGTTTCGGGAAAACGCACACCGACGACCAAAGCTGCGATTATAACTGACATGCATCATCCCAGCTTACTTCTATATGACATGAGATATATTCGACCACAAATGCGGAAAATATTTTAATATTAGAACAAACAAAAAATTAAGATGGGTTAGTAGGTTTTATTACCATTACGATGTAACCTGCGGCGTTCAACCATAGTCCTCCGATAACTTAAGGGGGTATTTTTTTCTGACATAATCGCCGCCACGGGAGCCAATATTGGCGTTTTTTTCATGAAGGTGAGAGCGCTGCGCGCCAAGCACCACTTAAATTTAATTCACGTTTGTGCTAGCGTGGTACAGCATAGCTTTTAACTGTTGGTCTCTAAAAGATATTTTAAACTTTATATTAACAAATATTAATACTTGCTTGTCTTGTGTTAATTTAGCTTTGGAGATAGAGCATAAATACTAATTTGTAAGTCATTTCGATGCTAGGTATAAAAATAAATATAGAGGAAATAGTATTTAACAAGAGTAACGATAACTCGTATACAACAACCTATTGTAGCACAATACAACCAAATATGTTGAATATAAGGCTAACCAGATAACCGTCAGGTTCGAAGCAAACTCTTGGTGCGAAGTCTTACGCCGGGGGGGGGGGCGATCGATCCGGTTCCAAAACTTAGGGAGCGGTTTATTAAAAAAAAAAACACGTGTGTTTTTGAAAACTTTATTACAACGCGAGGAACATAGTCTATAAGTTGACTTTGCCCAGCGTTTGACATCTTTATTAGTCGTGATATAAACATAATATAATTAAGAAAGGCCACCTACCCTGTATACATCAATATGTAATTACTTCACCCAACAACGGGAAATTTCCCATGTCATATTTTTGAATACTTGGAATCCATCCTCTGTCCCTGCTTAACTATAGCCTATATACACCTAATTTTTTATAGTAACTTTTTTATTTTTCATTTTTTACAGATGCCATTTCTCGACGTCGGAACATTCTCAACTCCATTTTAAAGTTACCTCCATACGAATCGGTCTATGTATTGTGAAGGATGTCTGGATGAACAAGCCTAATCAGGAAGCCCATTTCCCTGCCCTCACAACCAAACGATCGAGGATCTGGTTAATATACACCTAGAGGACGTCCATCCTACGGGTGCTACTCACATGAGGATATCGTCCGACCTAACCCCCTAGAGGTCCCATAAGGGAGAATCCTTTTGCGACTATATTCAATATCGTCCGCGCGGCTGCGACATCATCAACCAGACTAAAAAAACCAGCAAAAAGACATGGCACAAGAAAACCTAAGTTGGAACATTCTCAACCTCCATCTTAAGTTACCTTCCATACGAATCGGTCTCTGTATTGTGAAGGATGTTCTGGATGAACAGCCGAATCAAGAAGCCCATTCCTGCCTG
This sequence comes from Oreohelix idahoensis, assembly GCA_024509875.1. Lineage (NCBI taxonomy): Eukaryota > Metazoa > Mollusca > Gastropoda > Stylommatophora > Oreohelicidae > Oreohelix > Oreohelix idahoensis. Next base: position 11,903 of record JAMPIV010005615.1, on the reverse strand, counting down.
ACAACCAACGATCGACGGATCTGATTAATATACAGCTAGACGGACATCCTCCTACGCGTGGTCCCAATGACCACCTTGTCGACTAACCGTAGAGATCGTACGGAGAATCCTGTTGCGTTATATTCATCGCCACGCGACTCGACAACATCATCAACCAGACTAAAAACACCAGCAAAAGACATGGGCACAAGAACCACTAAACCTTTTTTCTCTATAATCATTTTGTGGTGTGTTGTGTGTGTGTATTTTCCTCTACACAGACTTTACCCGCCCTTTTATCGGATATAATTTGGTGTTAATATGTGTTCCCTCACGACAATACGGCCCATGAGTCATACACTGGCAAGTCTAGCCCACACACCCCTTTATACAATTTTCACATCGACAACGCCTCAACAAGCGATTAGCTTTTCGACGAACCAAACCCTATCTAACACAAGTTTACTCACATCGACAACGATACAACTATATCGATCGGTTTGTTCGACGAATCAAAAACCCAGCTAACACGAATCTAGTCACATCGACAACGATCGATTAATATTTCGACAAATCAAAATCCTGGCTAGCACATTGCCACATTTCAAAAAAACCAGATTGAACTGTATTCCTGTATTTAAACAGACACTTGGAAGACCAGACACTCATACTTTACTACTAACGCCGTGGTCTGTGATAACGACAGTACTTTAGACATCTCGATGAAGATGACTGCTTACCACCAACTGGAGTCTACATTCAAAAACTGTGATGAAATGCTTAAAATTTGTTGACTTTACGGGGCGAAATCCTCGCGAATTGCGCCCGAACTACAGCCACCACGCACGGATGGATACCTATCCTACTCTTGTACCAGTAAACACAGTTGACCAGTACATCAACTCCGGCTGTTACCAACCAATATCATCAGAAAACGAATTGGTTTCCTAACCCCTTGTACAACCACCACAGACAACCACCTGGCCGATGTCACCAATCTACCACACCGAAAGAAGCAGAAGAAACCATACCAAGCGGGCAATTTCTAAGAATGGGTATACGCCTTATACGCCATTTTGACACTCACCCCAGTCTACTGGAACGGTGACCAGTTTTTTTGAGATGGCGCAAGTCAGAACCCTGTCTCAGCTTTGACAGACTACACCACTTAAACGGATGAATACAGACGAGATACGGACCATCTCTTTTAAAACCAGAGATACATTGAGTATAGGATGACGTAAGATGAAATTAACTATGTCAAGCTTGGCATAAGCCATGCTAACGATCGGCCGGGAGTTACCATAGAAAATAGTGACGTAGATAGGAATAAGCCCTTACCCCTGTAAAGATCGCTTGATGGACTGACCAGTAAATAAATTAACAAAATAAAACTTTCGACCAATGAACAGTAGCAAGAAATCGCGCACTACTAAAAACCGGCTCAAAAATAATTTTTCTGAAAATTAGTTGTATGGATGGATTGGCATAGGAAAGACAGTGATTGCGGAGTATGGACGTGATTCTAAACCGTGCGGGGATATAGTATTGGCGCTTCCCCCGGTCTGTTATATATTTGTGTTCACACAAGTTCCGAAGGAACTTTATACTTCATTTTCAGCTCGATTTGACGGCATCAACAATCGATATTCAACAAGGTATAAACTTTAGGGTATTTCCCATTACTCATCATCAAGATTTTTGCAGTTTTACAAGGAAGACGATTTCCTTTATTGTGAAAAATGTGCATACAGATTTATATTTTTGTGGTTCATCCATCGTAAGTACGTTCGGAAGGAGGCTCGATTTTTTGGCATCCAACCAATCCCCCCTGTGTTTGCAGGCATGTTGAGAAACCCAGCATGCACACTGGGCTCTTGGAGGGAGCCACATGGCACCAGGACTTAATACTGGCTCTTGACTGGATGGCAGCGCATGCAGGAGATTTCTACAATGGAGAGATGGCGGGTGGTGGGGTATCTGGAAGTGGCTCGGTGTAGGACGTGAGGATTCTTGGGAGAGCCTAGAAGCAGAGCCCAGGATTGTGCAAGCTGTGCAGAGTTGGAGAGCCACCTGGATGACGGGGAATGGACAGGGTGCTACCCCACCTATCCCCAACTGCTAACTTAGAACCAGAAGTGGGGTCCTCTGTATGCGTGCCAGGCCAGGATAAAATGCCTGGGAAAGAGGCTGGAGCTCAGAACTCCCTAACCCAAAGTTGCAGGATGGCAGAAAAGCCATGGGAAGGACAGGTCTATTTTGAAGATAACGCAACCATATTTTCACCATACGAGCTCGGACGCCGCCTCGGTAAACAAGGTCCGCGCAGAGCAGTGACACCCCCAGGCTGCTTGCGAATAGTCTACTACTGGGAACATAGACAGATTAGGGATGAGCCCACTCTCCCGTTGAACAGGTGCTAAAGTCGTAGATACTGGGCCGGAAGGCGCACCGGAAACCACAGTATCACGCAACTCGCTTTTTTCTATGGATGAGTGCACCGTCAAATGGATCTCGTGCTGGTGCTCGCCCTGTGGAGCTCCACCGGGCAGGTGCAGTGCCGGGCTCTGAGTCTCGACAGAGCCCACCCTCAGCTACTGGAGGACCCTCTAGACCGTCTAGTGGAGTCAGCAGACAGCGGAGGAGAACTACTGACTGAAAAAAAAAAACAGAAAAAGAAAGGCCCAGAGTGCCGCTTGTCATGATGCGCTGGAATGCAGAGGGAGTGAACAGCGAGCAGGCTGGATACAGCAAAAAGACAGAGCTGGAAAACATCTTGTATGAGAAGCAAGTCAGTGTTTGCTGTGTCCAAGAGACTCACTTGAAAGCAGATCAAACCTTTAAAGTGAGGGGATATCGGTGCTTCAGATCCGACGGACGGGGTGGACGAAAGGGATGAGTGCTTACTCTTGTGGGGAGTGGCATTCGTGCACACGAGGGGAAAACCTGCATGGATGGAGCAGGATATCAGCTGTTGCAGATAAAGGTAGACAAGATGGAAATAAAACTCCTGAACTATTACTGTCCAAACAACAAACCCCTGAGTCTCAGCTCTATACAGGTACCAGCCACCAACTTTATAGCAGTTGGAGACTTTAATAGCCACTCCCAGAGCTGGGGCTATAACCATCTGGATCACAGAGGTGAAGAGGTTGAAACTTGGCAAGATGATCGCTCCCTAGTCCTAGTCAATAATGCCACAGATACTCCTGCCTTCTACTCCAGAGGATGGCACACAACTTCAACACCAGATCTTGCCTTCGCCACCCCAGATATAGCTGGATCTATTAGTAGAGAAGTGGGAGACCAACTGGGGGAAGCGACCATCGCCCAATCTTTCTTACTGTCCAGAGTGTAACTCTCAGTGCAGGCCCGGCCATTACAGGATGGAACTACAGGAAAGCCAACTGGGGTTTATTCAGGCATCAGGTAAACACGCTGCTGTCTGCCCTCGGGGTACAGAGCAGAGACATTAATAAAGTGGTAAAAGACTCCAACAGATGCATACTACAAGCTGCAAAAGAAACCATTCCCAAAGGATGCCGGTGTAACTACACACCATGCTGGTCCAGCACACTCCAAGAACGTCAGGAAGCTATGGACAGGGCTAGAAAGGACGCAGAGTCTCAGCCTTCACTTGAAACTCACAACAAATGGAAAAAGGCTGTAGCAGAGTTTCAGAGAACAAAGCTAGAAGAAAAACGGAAAAGCTGGAGAACTAAAACGACGTTGCTGAACCTTGAGAAAGACGGCAAGAAACTTTGGAGATTGGTCAAGTCTCTGAATGGGGAGCGTTCCTCACCTGGGCAGACTATTACATTGGATGAAGGTGGCAAACTTCTCAGAGGAAAACAAGCTGCAGACCTGTTTGCTAGAAGATACAGTTCAGAAAGCAACTTACCCATTAACATAGACCATCAGAGAGAGAGATAGGAAAATAAATACTGGCAACCATGGGACAGACAGATACTCCTGCCTCAATGAGGGAACCCATCACACTGGGAGAACTACAGAAGGCTATTTCCAAGCTTAAGTTTCAAAAGTCACCCGGCCCAGACAAAATCAGCAACGAAATGCTAGTAAATCTGAGCTCAGCAGCAAAGACAAAACTGCTTGAGATATTCAACCACAGCTGGTTGAAAGGAACGGTACCCCAAGTATGGAGAGAAGCCATCACAATACCCATACTAAAGAAAGGGAAATGTAGGACCGAGGCTGCAAGTTACCGGCCAATCAGTCTCACAAGCTGTGTTGGGAAGACTATGGAGCGAATAGTCAACCACAGATTGAAATGGTATTTAGAGTCTGAGCAGATCCTGGTGCCGGAAAACAAGCTGGATTTAGAGAATGCTACAGTATAGAAGACCAAGTTACTTACTTGTCTCAAGCAATAGAAGATGCCTTCCAGGAGAAGAAAAAGGTCCTAACGATCTGGGTCGACTTCAAGCAGGCCTTTGACAAGGTGTGGAAAGATGGCCTCATTGCAAAACTTAGGAGAAGTGGAATCCAAGGCAACATGATGAAATGGATCCAGTCATACTTGCATAACAGGAGAACTAGAGTCACTCTTGACGGTCTGCAGAGCAGAAAAGTGTTGCTCCATCAGGGGGTACCTCAAGGAGGAGTAATTTCCCCAACACACTCTTCCTTGTTTACATCAATGACCTGGTGAAAGATCTCCCTGCAGGAGTTAAAGCTGCCTTATATGCAGATGACCTAGTACTCTGGTGCGCTGATGAAAATGTCACCACAGCAAATTATAGAATGCAGCGGGCAGCAGACATGCTAGTGTCATGGGCAGAGAAATGGCTTATCACAATAAACACAGACAAAACCTCCACAACGCTGTTCTCCCTCTCCCCCAAGGACTAAGCAGCTAACATACACCTAGGGACAACCGTGATCAAGGAAGAAAGCTATCCCACCTATCTTGGGGTGACATTTGGCCAAAAGCTAACATGGAATAAGCATATTTAAAATGCAGAAGGAAAGGCCGAAGACGACTAGGTACCAATTGGGGAGCAAATGAACGAACTCTAAAAAAGACTTTTAGTGGAGTAAAAAGACCACACTTAGAGTTTAGCTCAGCAGCATGGTCATCAGCTGCTAACTCACATCTGCAGTCTTTGGACAAGGTGCAAAATCAAGCTCTCAGGCTCATTACAGGAGCCATGAAAACTACACCAATAACAGAGATGCAGAAGGTTGCTGGATTACAGACATTGTCCCATAGAAGAGACACAAAAACCATGATCCAGATGGAAAAGTACAACAGTATGCCAATGCACCCAATGAAGGCAAGACTAGATGATCTGGCATTGGGACGTCTAAAGCGTAGCAGCTTTGTGCATCGGGGGAAAAGACTTATAAGACAGCATCAAGAAGACCTATCCATGAAGACAACACCACTGAAGCCCACCCTATACCCTGTACCATGGGAGCAGGCCAGCAGTGCCCTCCAAATAATACATCAGTCAGTGGTCTCACAAGTGGATGTGAGTATAATGATCTGCAAAAACGAACTGCTACATTGAGTATGATCCAAGAAAGCTATCCCGATCAATCATGGATACATGCCTATACAGATGGATCAGCAACTAATGCTGTTAGGAATGGAGGTGCCGGTATCTTTATCTCATATCCTGACAACCACTATGAGACTAGGCACATTCCCACTGGTAAATTCTGTTCCAACTATACAGCTGAGGTTCAAGCTCTAGAGCAAGCTGCAAATATGATTTATAACACCAACTCTGACTGCCACCAGGTAGTCATCCTCACAGATGCACTGTCTGTCCTGCAAGCTCTCAGGGGTGGTAAACTCCCGCATCTGAGAAATGAACTAAACAAGGTAGCTGCCAAAAAGAGAACCATACTTCAGTGGGTACCATCTCATTGTGGTGTACCCGGAAATGAAAAGGCAGATAAACTTGCAAAAAAGGGAGGAGAATGTGAACAAGAAGATAATGAAGTCACATACTTTGAGAAAAAGAGAGCTATCCAGGCTATCAGAAGAGAACAGAACCAACCCAAAGACGACTATCACACTCTCGACCGGCAGGGACAGATGACTATTTTTCGACTCAGGACAGGGCATAACAAACTGAATAAACACATGCACAAGCTACGATTGTCTGCTTCACCACTGTGCACATGTGGATTAAACGAACAAACTCCCGAGCATGTTCTGCGGGATTGTCCTCTGTGTGACCGGTTGGGAAAGATGTACTGGCCCGGTGACTCAACACTGAACTCAAGGCTATATGGGGAGCTAGGGAGGCGAAATTGGCCCAACGATGATATAATAAACACTAAGGACTTAGAGAAGTTTTTGAAACTGTTTGAGGAAATATACAAACCACTTGGCATTGAAATTAAGGAGGGAAGGTTTATTGTACATGTTGAAATGGATGATATGATGTAAATAGATGAAACATTGTTGCCGATATTTGCTTGTTGATCTGAAAACAGTTCTGCTTCAAATAAACTTCACTTTAAAGTGTCAAGGCTGGTGATGAATTACTTAACAGTTTGGATAGGTTAAATGTTATGTTCATGTGTCTTGCGCACCAGATTTTTGCTGTGTTGATAAATCTATGCTTAACATTTGCAACTATTTGTGATACATTAATTTTGTGGATTCCTTATCGAAGGGGCATAACTCATGTTTCTCTGGGGTGGTATTTTTACAGCGGTTGTTACCGATTCTCTTGTTTCGTTACCCTGCGATCTAATTGTTAAAGAAAAAACGGTGTCTGGTTTTGCCCGGTCCATATATAGTCAAGTTTTTTTCTGGAATGGTTTGTCAACTAGAGTTTAATGCTTATTCCCCTGTCCCCATATAAGGCTTGATGGTCAGTCCCTGGTCTTGGTATTTTGTTCAAATAGCCCAATCTGAGATTTCTCGATGAGGATGAGTCATATGCGTTTATACAGCATGCGTAAAAGTTTTCGGAATTGTTTGGAGCGAATAAAGTCTTCCTGTTGGGAGTCGAGGGCAAAAACCTAGTGGTAGTGGTCTGGGACGTGGTGGATTTCGTTTACGACCCGAGTTTTTAAATATCATGGGGAGTGAAGTCCTCTCATGACATGTTGACTGAGATTGATCCCTACAGAAATATGTTTCCCCCATATTGTGGTTTTTTCTAAACGTCTAGGAGACGGATTCCGTTTGTCTGTTTTTTTCGGAAGAAACAGGTTAATTGACTCACCTTTGTAACTTTTCTATTTGATACGCCTCCCGCTTTAGACCTGACATTTTGTTTCCCCTGCTTGCTGACTGTTCTACGCTGGGCGGGCCCCCCTTCCCCCCCCCCCCCCTTGCCGGAAAAAGGTTTTTTATTAGAAAGGAAACTCACGAATCACCCATGACATTGATACCCGGTTTGGTTTATGCCCGATGAAACATTGGAGACGTACATTAGTATTCCACTATGTTTGGCAGATATCAACCTTAAGCAAGGTTTTGATAAAGGAATACCACCGGAGGACCATGGTCAGAACTGTTATTTCAGGGCTCGCCATGTTGCGGCTGCTGCTGTACGTTCAAAAGAAATTGTACCTGACTTAATTGAAACGTCGGCGAGTGGGACGAATAACTAAAGCCTCTTACATAATCTATATATTACTATATATATATATATACTATTATAATATAAATATATATATATATCGATAGATATATATATATATATATATATATATATAATATATACTATTTGAGACCCGTTCCAATCGGGAGTTAATTTCCTTATGTTCCTGCAATCAAGAGAAGGCAAACTTGATCGGCAAGAGCTGTGAGGATAGAACAGCTTTGCATATGATTTATTTATAAGCCGCTATATTTATTCGCCATTTCTATGCTCGTAATTGTCGTCAAGTACTGTTCAACTGAACTATTATCCTCATTATGATGAGAGTCCCCTTGTTTTGTATCGTTTCAATAAATTCCATTCCCCGAAACGTCACCTATGTAGCGTCCACTAATTACTGACTCTCTACATGTGGTTGTGTGTATGAGACTGTCGACCAGTCAGGAACCTTTACGCGCATGTTTCGCAACACCAATCTTTGTGAAAGTTTAATCATCTACATATCACACCAACACACCCTTATTGAAGTACTCTATATATCTCATGAGCGATACACACTATTAGAGAGTGAGTTTTGTGTCTGCGTGTACACGGCCTCTGTCAGCACATCAAAGACCTGGTGACCTATATCATCACCACACATTGTCTCCAGGTCGACCTGGACAACATCACTCCACCTACGCAGCACTTCACTACACATTCGATCTACCTGGAGCAAGACCTGGTAATTATTTATGGTGTGCCTACAACACCTTAACGACGAAATAAAACCTGTAACAAGCCATACAACAGACGGTCATTCTTATGACATAATCTTCTTCGCAACCAATCCATTGTATTACCGCACGCAAAACGCAACATCCAGTGACTGAGTCTCTACCATTTAGAGTGGCTCATAAAAAAAAAAAAAAAAAATAAAAGAAACGCCTTTTAACAACATGTTTAGTACATCCATCACTTTAACTATTGTACTCCCAACAAAACATCCTCAAAAGAGGAATGGAACCTCAACCATGGGTCCAAAACATATTGAGAACCAAGAAAAGTAAATACAACCTCTCGGCGGACTTTTAAGCCCAGTCAAGATCTAACTTTGGAATATACAAGCAGTATAAAAGAAAAACTATAAATTACTTGCCCCATCACAACTAGGCAGCCCATGAATACAAAGGGACCCCTGCCTTAAGGGCAAAAAAAAAGACCTTGACCTAACCAGAGGCGCCCAAAAAACAAAATAAGTTAAGAAATTGCCAGACTGCCTCTGCAAATCACAGAGCACGATACCGTGGGTGGTCACGAATAACCAAACAAACAAGGCAAATAAATTACAGTGGCCATTGGAGAATAGGGTTTTTATTTAATAAGTACCAAGAGGCAAAAATAAAAAGAGGAAGACACAAGCAACAGAGTAAACGAGGTTCTTAAAAACACACAAAAACCACAAAAAAGCCAGCTAGTAGCGTCCTTATTAGGGACGAGCCGCTGACACCAAACGAGGCGAGACCCGCGGCAGGCGAAATAAACTATACAATGAAACAGATAACAACGAGAGGAATCAGCTAGTGGGTCCTTTCTTAGGAACCAGTCCTTTTCAGGGACTAGCAAACCGGCTAGCAACGAAAAACCTACATGCACAATATACCCCAATTATAACCGCCTTGGTTTGAACAGGAGTATAAACAGCAATAAAGTCGACGAAACGAAACGAACCAGCCGACTAAAACAAGATAATCCAAAAACCAAAGTTTCCAGTTCCCTTCTAGATCTTAAATCCAAAAAGTTTTCATACACAATAAATGCAAATATTGTGGAGGGTGGACCATCGTCACAAAGGTGGAAAACACAAAATGGGGGACCCCTAAGATTGCGTCCAACATCTGAGGAATCGCAGTCCAGCGGGACCCATAGCTAGTACTTCTTGGCGTCCCAGCGAACCCAGACCCTACTCCACCACCACGTGGTGTGTCATGGAAAACAGGCCTGCCATCATCACTGCAGTCTGGCTGATTGATGCCTAAGGGATCGAAAGAAGGGAAGATAAAAGTCCTATTCACGGTACCCAAAAACACGCCGTGCTGAAGTTGATGTGTCGGCCAAAAGGCGCAAACATCGACAGCTTCACTAGTAAAATGAGGACCACAACGCCAACCAACGTCTTTTTTTCATGTCGCAACACGAGAAGAAGAATAAAACACAACTGGCCCCTAGCATTTGGGAAAAAGTGTCATATATTTTCACGAAACACAGATCAGTTTGCGCTAAATATCTCTCCACCCCTAAAAAATAGAGTATCAACACAATATCTGAGAAACGCGGAAAACAGAGACTGACCAGCAGCTCACTGGTGTATGATTTATGCAACGGATAAACAGACCAGATGTCCCCCAGGAACAGTGATCAGACACTGCAAGATACACAGTTGTCTGCAAATGACAGACACAGGTTCAAATGTCTGCAATGACAGGACCACAGGTTCAAATGTGGGCGACACAAATGCACACCCACATACAATGTTGCGAAGAGAAGACCACAAGTTGTTTCCAACTAAGCAAAAATTAGTGTCATCAGTCTCTTCTGAGGACCACCAACCACCAGAACTGTCATGCCGCCGCCCCATGGGACTCTCCAAAAGGAAAGTGAAAGCTAAGGACAAACACGCCAACAAAGCCACCCGGTGGAAAACACTGATGAGGTGGAGGATGCTCAACCATTTGAACACATAGCTGGAAGCACCACACGAAGGATGGCAGTCAAACCAAGCATAAGTAAGCGACCGTTTTTGCTGCTGCCACCTACAAAGCATGCCACCGAGGTGTGACTGGTCACTGACTTGGATTTGTTCAGTCAGCAGCCCAAGGACCAAAGAAGAATAAAAAAATTATATCATCTAAACTCCTTTACAACTGTATATTGAATGCTCAGAACTATTAGGACATCCAAGCATCAAGCCAGTACTACTGTCTATTTAGAAGAAGTTGAACAGAAGTTCTTTTTTAAGTCCAGGACAGCATCTAAGTTAGCGAGTTTTGTCCAAAAATAATAAAATAGCATCAACAGTAACAGACATCAACAAAACTCTATATTTTAAAATATTCAGACCTGTTCAAAGGTGTGGGTTAATTGCAAAAACTTGGAGAGGCAGCAAAACTACATCTTAAATGAAAAATGTGAAACCTAAAGCACATATTGCCACAGCAGTCCCCATTACACATAGGCAAAAAGTAGAAGAAATAAAATGAGAAATAAAGATCAAAGAAGATGACATTGGAAATATTTCAGGGCCAACTCTCGTGGTCCAGTTTCCTGTGGGTATCTGGTCATCAAAAAAGAATGGTGATGTATAGAATTTTGACCCTAGACATGAGACTAGCTTATGATGCTAAAGAAAGAGAGAGACACAATCACTGCCACTCAACAAATAGACAACATAATAAGGTTATCTAAATAGAGCCCAACGTTTTCAACAATTAGGATCTGAGAAGTCTGGCAACCATCAAAATTCCATAGCTCCGGAAATCTAGAAACACATTACAACTTTTTTCAACACATACTAAGTTCACGAAGATACAAAAGGTTTCTAACATTTGTTAGAATAGCCTCAGCAGCAGAATCATTCCAACTTTATATAATGTGGCGCAACAATGCCTCAAGTCTGAAGGGACAGATGAATGTGGGTCTGATGATATTCTGAGGTTTATGGAAGACACACCGACCAAAGACATGATGGAAAATCTAGAACGAGGTATCATCCGACTAAGGCAGGCAATCACACCAGAATAACCTCATATTAATAGATACATGTGAATTCCCAGTAAAAACCACATCTGGATATTAACGGAACCAATCGTTTCTGAGAAGGGCATTGTTTAGTGCAGTAAAGTTAGTGCATTTCAGACATGGCAGAACTAACCAATGTGTCTGAAACTGAGAAGTTTTATTGGGAATGTTTCTTCAAATTGCTATTCACGCTTTATTCAAAATTTATACAAGTAATTACTCAGAGGTTCAAGAATAGTAATTCCCTAATAAACTTTAGAAAAGAGCAGAAGATATGGCCCATGAAAGGACATCAACAACCCAGGCACAGTCAATAATAACGTTTAAGACTAGAGGAAAATAACCAGTGAAACGTGATAATGGTCAATGCCATAAAAAGGTTATCACCAGATAATTGGTGATATAGGTTTGGACCTCTTTACTTGTAATAGGTGAGGTTTAGAGAAGTCCTTGGTTAAGTTAGATAAGCCGAGTGGTAAAATATGGGTTTAGAAAATGTGCGTAACGATGGCATTGCACTGTAGATTTTTATTAATGCAAAGGGGTGTGGTGTGA
>JAMPIV010005614.1:0-115815 GCA_024509875.1 Oreohelix idahoensis | reverse complement strand
AGGAAAGAATATATAAACATTTAACCAAATTATCAATATCATATCTAACACATGTTTAAAATAGGACCTTTTCACCGCTCCGTTATAAATTAGATTTAAAACACACGTGTCTAGCTTATCCTATCGTTTTTAACGCGTGATATGAACACTAGTCATTTAAAAAATTACATAAAATGGATAGAAGTAAATAATATATACCGTCAGTAGACAGTTATTTAATGTATGTACTAGTCAATTTAAAACATCTCTTACTGGGAAATAGCGAGTAATTAAATTCACTTTACGGCTGAAAAAGATTTAGCTATAAGTTATTTAATTAGAACAGAAAATCTCAGTGAAATATAATGAAAACTAACACACTAAATCATTTAAAGGCTAGTATATAAATTACCAGGTGTGATGGCCACTGACTGCTTTGACGGTCGGTGGTTAAGGATCGAAGAAGAAGAAGATATAAATTACCGCAATCAGAAAAATGAAACACTCCACGAAAATCTAATAATTTTCACTCTGTACGAGAAATCTAAGATATCAAGCTAGTGAATTTCAGATAGATTTCTGAACAACTGATCAAGGCTATCGGAGAGACATGGTATATATCCGTAAATTCCGTTCTATCGCTCTTTAATGCGAAAGTCACACCTACTGCCAGACCCGAGCCCATTTGCCGTTCGATTCTTGAATCAAAGGTAATTTTACCACCTCTGCCGCCGACAACCTCTCTGGCTTGACTTTCATCATCGCCTTTCCGAATATCAGCTGCGCAATTAATTCCCCTGAAAGTTTTACGATCCAAGGTCCGTCTCAGACTTAACATCGCCCCTGATCAAAGAATCTATTACGCCATGCTCCGCGCTCTCTCTGTTCCACCGTGCTTAATTGCCAAACGGCTCACGTGTTAAGTGCACTTGTGAATCCGGCGTTTCTGTAGAAAAAAATAAACTAGATGGGGAGGGGCAAAAGTGGATGGTCACTGCTGCACTATTTTCATATGTGACACCATGCTACAAAAAAAGCGAGGCGTTTCGGTGTATACCCTTCGTCAGCCACTGTAAGGGGACGGGTTGAAGCAGTGGCTTTATGCTCCATAAGGAGAGAACAGGAAAAGATGAAGATGATTTTTTATTAATGCGGTCTGGGCAGAAGAATGTGTAGTCTTTGGATAGAGAGGGGGTGGGATGGAGACGAAGATGTGAAGTTAGTATAAGGCTCAAAAAAGAGAAGATGCCAGCCAATAAATGATAGTACTGATGAAAGATAGCAGTAGAAGAAGATATCAGTCGTTTCAGATCTATAGATTATTGTACTGATGAAGGAGAGTAGGGGGAGAAATTATTTTATTTATTTTTTTTTTTAAATAAAATTTTGCCTCGTTTTGGCGAGGCGCGTCCCGTTCAACCTAGTCGGTTATATTAGGGCGCATGTCCAAATATAAAAGACCTTTAGGTGTGTAGAATTAGCTTTTTTCAAGTATATGAGTCATTATACCAGTACTCTGGAGGAGAAGAGACCCGTTGTTTGAGATCTATAGATCACTACACATCTTAATAGTGGCAACATATCTGTCTGTACACGCGGCAAGTTCTTTTCTAGCACTAATAGTGATTCTGACTTCTACAATGTGTCTGAGTACTAAATAAAACAAACCATTATACCTCTTGTTTCCCCATATCAGCAGACAGTATAGAGCTTAATAAAATCGGCGGGAAGCCTACAACAGACCTAAGTAGACTTTAGTGAAGCCAGGTTTTTAGCGCGGGTAATTATAGTTTTTATTACTGTAAATTAAAAAAAAATAGAATCAAAATAAACAGATCTGACAAACAGCAATATATTGTAGTATAGAAATTGCATCAAAAGGTATAAGAATGCACACAACGTCAACAATTTTTCCGTCAGATTTTATTTTGTATCTAACACAGTTCAATTTACAATACGATACGTGTCTAATTCTAACATTCAGATTAATAAATCAATGTATATGCTAACAGTCTATCTCAGGAATTTAGCTAATAAGCTAAATGTAATTTATATGTGAGGAAATGTAAACATTTGGTAGCGATCGGCGGTATGGTGCGGAAATGATAAATTTCAACATTGTAAAAAGTAACTTTATATTAATGTATGTATATACAGTAGACTATAATATAACAATAACAATGAAAAAAAAAAGATGCGCGTTAAAAGTGTTCAACTTTAAGAACATAAGTTAATATTCTAATAGAAGAATTAATATTGTTTCAATATTTGAATTAATGTTTACATATCTAGTTTTTTTGTTTTTGTTTTGAATTAACGCGTGTTGTTTTCAGCCGAATTTCTACGGGAAAGTTTATTTGTTAATCTTTAAATAAGCATGAAGTAATTGTATCAGCCCGCAAATTATCAAAAACCTAAAATAACACTATACTAAGTCTTTCAGAATCTTGCACGACATCTGCGATAACGCTTTTTCTCAACCTTTTAAAAATGTTCCATATGTCTGCATCTCATATCCGTGCACATGCTGTTAGTACTGTAAAGCTTATGAAAACCTGGTATAAAATATAACGTTATGAGAATTTTTGTTATTTTTAATAATTGGTCTTGTAGGAAAAAATCTTGAAGTATTAAGTTTTGAAGAATGTTCCGTGTTAGAGAAATATTCAGTTCACTCAAACATTACAACTTACAATATAAATATTTATCTTACTGGTATGATTGACAGAGTGGTTAGAGGTTCCGGGTTCGAATCACGGTACCGGCACGCACCAGTCTACCCAGCTGTAAATGGGTACATGACTGAGTTAGGGAAGGAAAAGGCAGCGAGGAAGGAAATTGGTCACCCCACCTCTCGATGCTGGACCTAGTATGGGGAAGTCTTTAACACTTCACTCCCCTACATCAGTATCTACAATGGGACTACCTTTTTTTGATCTTACTGGTGTACTTGATTGCACTGAAACGTAAAACTTGATGTTGTATATGATAAGTATAATCAATAATTGCTTAAGCGAAGAGAGAATGAAGGATAAATATTTAGACGTTGAGAGAACACAACAAATTGCAAGAGTTTTAGAGTCTCTGCGGAACTACATCGTGCCGAAGCGCACATTGCCACAGACTACCCCAAACGAAGTCACTGGTTCAAATCTCTACAAAGCCATAGCAGTTTTTCCAATCCTTCCCCGTTATCTAAATTCTTATCTTGCGATCGGGGATAATGTCTTTCAGTTTACACCGTTATTGTTGTTAGAATTAATTATCTTAAAATACGTTACCAGAGACAATGAACCACAATTGTTGTGTAGCCTGAAACACATCTTTAAGCATCCGGGGTAACGATTAATGTAAGCGTGGTAACTGTACACCAGGATATGTGACATTATCAAGTAGGTCAAGTACCTCACCCAGTGATCAACGTCTGGCTAGGCGATGGCACCGTTTGGGTGGTCCTAGGTTCTATCCCCAGGTATGCTAGTCACTTTTGTTACTTTTCTTTTGTCTAGTATTCTACTTCTTTCTTTTCTTAAAAGTGCCTGCATCACACTTGTTTACGTTTATTATTCACTGTCCACGGGTCACGGTGTTCCCGCTTTGTTTGTTTCTATTTCTCAGAAGATATGTCGGTCGCTGTTGTAGCCAAAGGTCAGATAGATCTCCGAAGATATGTCGGTCGCTGTTGTAGCCAAAGGTCAGATAGGTCTCCGAAGATATGTCGGTCGCTGTTGTAGCCAAAGGTCAGATAGGTCTCCGAAAAATGTGTAGTAGCAGCACTCTTCAGTCACGACTGACTTTAGGAATGCACCCCTGAGGTGATAGCCCTCAGCTACTTTTATAACAAAAAAAGCCTTAGTGTTAAAGTCCCGTCGCTGATACTGCCGTAGGGGAGTGAAGTGTTAGAGACTTACCACACTAGGTCCAGCATCGAGAGGTGGGGTGACCAGTTCTCTTCCTTGCTGCCTTTTCCTTCTTTAAGTCAAAGAGCACAGTCAGGTACCGATCTACAACCAGGTGGACTGGAGTGTGTCGGTACCGTGATTTTTCTTCCTTCTTCCTCGTTCGTCCTGAAAAGGACGTTGGTTGCGTTGTGTCCGTTTACAGTGAAGCTGCGATAGTTGCGCTTATCGGCCGATACATCCGACTTCAGCATGGCATTTTTTGGGACCGGGTTAGCCTTCCCACTTCGATCCCTAACTCTCTCAGCCAGACTGCAGTATTGCAGCCTGTTTCCAGGATCACCACTTTTAGGTGGAGTTGGGTCTTGGTCAGCTCTGGTTAGCCGACCCCGAGGCAAGCAGTCGCTGACTGTATTTATCACTGTTGGTGCGTCTTCGGTCCCGGTACCGTGATTCGAACCCAGCATGTTTGCCGCGAGACACCAGCGCTCTAACCACTCTGTCAATCGGACGCTCTTAGTGTTAAAAGCAAACTCGAATGTGTGAAAACGACAACTAGGCCATGGTGAGGCATTCTTTTGTAACCATTAAACGTGTTTGGACTAGTAAATGTTTTCATCCTCATCACCATCATCATCATCATCATCATCATCATCAATCACCATCATGTTCCTTATCGCTCCCAATGGAGCATGGAACCATCAGTACAGCAGGCCCCTTTACATGAAGCCTGCACATGGCATTCACATGCTGTAGTGATGGTGGTTGTTGTAGCTATTAGCTCTACTTGTTGAGCCTACCAACCTCATGCGTAACCTCATATTAGTAAACTAGTGTAAAAACCCGCCATAAGACGGCAATTACATTCAAAAGCACCAATACCTAACGGCAATTTTACTTATTCAAAAGTATTTTTAAAAAAACAAGTGTGCATCACCACAGTATACGAACTACGTAGCAGTAGCGAGGATCCCAATGTGTGTATACGGGATCACACATTCTATAAATATATTTTTGTGCACACCGTCATTTGCGCATTCTTCATTGGTAAGTGTTACTATTTTCGGGAGAGTACATACAAGGGAAACTATACAATTAATGTCTTTCAACCAAAGTTGCTTCCCTTAGCGTTATGTACTGACAGAAAAAGCTGGGATTTTATATATAGGATACTTTAGTCAACAGTAACTCTGGAATATAACAAGAACTAATTTGCCAAGGCAATGCAAACTTTTATAACCATCAAACGTGTAAGGACAACTTAATGCTTTAGTCTAGTGGTTCTCAAACTGTTTCCTCTGGGCCGCACTTCGGGAATGACAATTTGCTCGCATCACACTGAATTTTTTATTGATAAGAAATACCTTCGAAAAAAAAAAATTACTCCTATCAGTGCTTTATTTATAACAAAGAACACAACTACGTGCCGCATAGGGAGTGTTAGAGAACCTATATTTATAATTTATATTATTTTCAACTATTTTTTTTATTATTATTAAAATCTATTTGATATAAAATAAAATATTTAACTGACTAAAATCTGGAAACTTCTGAAAAATTCGACGGGTTTCTATACATATATTTCCCATATTATATCCTAAGTAACAAAATAAATAAGAAAATGACCTTCACATTTATGTTTGGCAAATGGATTTTGTGAAAATGTCTCTAAATCCATGATTGTCTTTGAATCTTCCCGCCACACCTGCCATCCTCTCGCGCCACACCAGCGTGGCACAAAATACCGTTTGAGAACCACTGCTTTAGCCAGTAGTGGTATAGGAATGAGCGTCCGATTATCAAAGTAGTTAGAGCACTGGCCTCCCGCGGCCAGGTTCGAAACATGGTGGAGTAACGCTAGTCTACCCAGCTGTAAATAGGTACCTGACTCTTGAGCTAGGGAAGAAAAAGGCAGCGAAAGAGAGAACTCATAATCCCACCTCAAGATGCTGGACCTAGTATAGTGAAGTCTCTACCACTTTACTCCCTTACGACACACGGAGTCAGAGAGGGAATTAAAGTTAAAATTAACGACCCCAAGTATCTGCTATGAGATTACCTTTACCTCTATATAGCAACAACCACTTTGCCAAGGCAAGACATACTTTTATTACATTGACACGTGTGGGGACCAGTAACTGCTGTAATCAACATTAACACAAGGATATAACAACGACTGATTTATGTAAGTTGGACACACTTTTATTACCATAGAACATGTTGGGACCAGTAAATGCTTTAGCCAACATTAACACAAGGATATATCAACGACTGATTTGTCAAGGCAAGGTAAACTCCTGTATATAGAATGTGTCTGAATCGGTAAGTTTTTGAGTCAGCGATAGCATCGGCGTGTAACAACAACTACTTTGTCAAGGCAAGACATAATTTTATAACCATCAAACTTGTTTGGATCAGCCGATCCTTTAGCCAACATCAATGCGATGAAATAATAATGACTATTTAAAAAAAAAAAAAAAAAGAAAGCAAACAAACAAACAACTTCACAGAAACTAATTGTTGTACAGTTCTAAAGACAGTGCCTTTTCTATGGAGCTAAGACGGTGAGTTACACACTGAACCAAATCGTTAACTTTCAGAACTTAATTAACACATCAGTACGTCAGACAACTGGGATAATTATTTGCTCAATAATTATAGCAAAGACCATTTCCAGTAATTAGGAATATAAAGAAGCAGAAGTGAATAAAAGTATAACACAGATGAAGCAAAGAACAGCCCAGTATTGAGAGACATGCAGTCAACTGAAATCAGCAAAGTACACTGCTACGAGGGAGACAACACAAAACATAACGGGTTAGGTTCAAACTGTCCTGGAGAGTTGCAGTAAGTGCCCTCTCCTCAACAGGGAGCGAAAAGAATACAGAGCAAGTAAAGAGAAAAAAAGAAACAAATTTTATGGACCACTTTTAATGTTGTTGCTAAATGCACTAAAAGCGTACATTTTTTCCGTACATTCTACGAAAAAAAAAAACAACTCATGAATTGTACGGATTTTTTCCCGTACATTTCTTGGGCTCGGAGTAACTAAGAGGTAGGGCGTCCTCTATTTCTAAAGGTACCAGGTTCGCTTTCCAGTACAGGGAATATAATTTATAGTGGTTCATAATGATGTCATACTACCCCCCTCCCACCATCTCCTGGGTAGTTAAATCTGATGCCTAGCCTTCTCGAATAAGAGCGATAAAATAAGAGGTCCCGTGTGAAAGTTGCACACGTTAAAAATCGCTCGGTGGTTGGAAATCATGAAGAGTAGGCTGCCCTAGCAAAGTGTAAAAATTAGAAAACCTACCCACCCCAATAATACTATACAATGTATGATTGTGACATAACGGGGTGGCCCCTACCGACAGTATCGGTACATTTGTGGTACTGATTTTTATTATGTGCTGTCAATTATCGCACTTTTCTTTCTTTCTTCGTTATTTTTCTGCTTGTGTGGCAAATATTTTGTAGGTGCACACATTTGTTGACACTCCTCTCTGTGATGTCACCTGTTTGTTACCCGGTCATCCTAGCTTGCGGTGAGCAGCTGAGATAAAAATAGTCGCCTGCGTGTTTAGATTGAACCGCTGATTGACTCGTTTGGTAACCAAGATGGGCAGACACGGAGTTTTTGCGTACTCATACGACAGATAACGAGATTACTGTCTGTGTGACACATGTGGGCAGACAAGTGTGACATAATCGCTTCCGGGCCGACTTGATATGACAACATTACTTTCTAATAAAATAATAAGTATTACAGCTTACACATATTGTCTTGTGAGTTCCCCGATCTGTCTGTAAGTTTGTACACATGGGCATCGGGCATCATATTACCATATATGGGAGAGTTGACCTCTGCCTCTCGTTGTAATATTTTGAAATCACACCCTATCTGCATGATTTCAAATGATTGGATCTTTCTGATTAGATTCATGGGACCCAAAGATGCAACAATAGAGAATGCAGTCAACGACCCATAGCTTGACTGCTTGCGTCAGGGTTAGCGTACCAGAGCTGACCAAGACCCTACTCCACCTCCACGTGGTGGTCCTGGAAACAGGCTGCATCACTGCAGTCTGGCTGAGAGAGTAGGGATCGAAGAGGGAAGGCAAACCCGGTCCCTAAAAATGCCGTGCTGAAGTCGGATGTGTCGGCCGAAAGGCGCAGATATCGCAGCTCCGGTGTAAACAGACACAACGCAACCAACCTCCTTTTCAGGACGAACGCGGAAGAAGAAGAAGATTAGATTCATAACAACTATGCTTGGGAAGATAGGAATATAGTTTGACCATTTCGCAGTTTTATTTCACTGTGAATTTCACGCTCGCCAAGACAACATTAGACCTCGCCAGAGTGAAGACTAGATTCATAATTTTGTTTTTTTTTAACCGGACATTTTATTGGAGAACGAAATAAAACTTACAAAGCACAGGAAATCTCTACATTTTAATAAGGAACACCGGGACTAAGAAACTTAAGAAACACACGGAGTCAGAGAGGAAATCTATTGTCAAATTACAGACACCCCTGACGCGTGTAAGAGACCGACTCGTCTCTTTTATTCATCCGAGCAACACGTCTGTACCCAGGATTGGCGTAAGTTGTGATTTACATTTCATATTTTATTACTAACATGTGAACTAACATATTTATGTATATATTACCATGTGAAAATTAATGTGTGAAACTCGCTATTGGATGTCAAAGTCAATCGAGGCTGGCAACTTCAGCGTATAGAATGATGATTCATGAACCACAACTGCACGGGCTGAGGTTTGCTTTATTGATAGTTTCGTAAAGAGAACTAAAAGCATAATAATTCCAGGTTCCCTATGGAACAAAAGGGGGGGGGGGGGAGGTGAACGAAATGATGTACATTCTAAATATAATACTTACATTTTCAACGCAGTGTAAATGTCCCTATAAACACTGTCACTTTAAAAGTAATGTAAGTTTTTAAGTTTTAAACCAGTGTAAGTGTCCATGTGAAGATATTCATTTTAAAGTAATGGAAGTTTCAAACTTTTTAATCAGTGTAAAACATAAATGAAAACATATTCAATTTATTGTGAACACTTTTCAATCAGTGGAGATGTATGTGTAAACAGACTCTATTTGTATTATTAACCTTTTCATTTAAATGTCATAAAAGCTAAAGCTATTCTATTTAAATGTAAAGAAAGTTTTATCCCGAGGAATTAAATTTAATTCTCATCGAGGGTAAAGTCTGAGTAATTGGGATGGTGGTATGGGAAGATAGGAACCCATAACTATGGGGTGGACAACGCCATACTCAGAAGAGCGTTTCGTTCTATTCCTTACCATAGTTATTGGTGGTACCAGCAGAAAGTATCATCTCTGGAACAAGAAGGGAGCCGTGGCTTAAGCTTTAAGACGAAGGACGCGCGTGGTAGACTCTCCTTGACGTTTCTGGGAAACGAGCTACCCCCGACAACCGTGATCAGAGACGAGCGCGAGCAGAGTGAAAAAAAAACAACCCATAAGAAGGAGCAGAACCATCATTGGCAGCTAAGTTCAAATATATGCTGCCACTTGAACTTCTTGTAAAATCTCACATTCCCTAAAGACTGTGAGGATAACTTTTCTTGATCCATAACTATTCAAATTATTTCCAACTGTTAAAACCTAAAGTGATTGAACCGCTAAATTTTGTTATTTGTAATGTTACAAATTTAACTTCGATTTAATCATTTTAAAGTTACTGCATGTTTGTCTCAGTCAAATTACTACACACACTCTAAACAGAGCAATACTAAAATAATAGAATTCCACTGAGTAAATCAGGGGTGGGAGTTTAATTGAGCTGAACTTAAGAAGTGCTTAAATCCTTCACAAAAGTTGTCGGCAGATTACAGAATTAACGTGCTCAGCAACAGCCAGCATTGTTTTCGCTTATCTGAATATCTTGCGAAGACTCCCATGTGATAGAAGCTTTACTACTCTTCTATCTACATTTCTGCCAAGAGTAATCTTGTGTAAAGGTAGACTCCATTGAAGCCTATAATACATACTCTTGAGTTTTGGCCACTGTTGGACCACTACTGCAAAGTAGGGGAGGCAATACCGTCACAATGATTCATGTATACACACATTTAGATCTTCGCCGCTGTTACGGAGTTCGTGCACTGTGCCGAGATCCTCCTGATGTGCAATGAAGATCGTTCTTAAAACCAAACCAATACATTCTGCTGCATAAAATATAAGTGGATGGTCACTTATAATTAATCATTAATTCATCATACCTTTCATTTAAAAATAAAAATTTGAGAACAATATCTCAAGACGTATGGATGCGAGTCATGGCCATTGACTATAACGCATACAAATCATCTCCAAACCTCAGAAATGAGATATCTAAGGAAGGAGCTTGATGTAACTGTCGTAATTTTTGATAAGATAGGTCTGAGTTATTTATGTTACCGTCCGAGCAGAGGTGATAGTGGTAACTATGTGAGAGTAAGGTGTAAGAAATAGTTTTCTTTCTCACGAGGTGATAGTGTAAGAGAAAGAACAGTCTCCGGATTGAGTAATTGCTCTAATCCAGCCTATCTTTACGACTATATTTAAATCAGACGCACTTTCTCTCCTGGTACAAAATACAAGTTACACTTCACTCATGTACACACAATTTTGTGACAAATACGCACACACGTAAATACAAACTATGGATAACATATAAGGGCAGGGGTTGATCAACACGATAACTAAAGGTTTATTAAGTTTATTATCATTTGAAAATCACAACATCAATCATTTACATCAATAACGTATAGTTTACAGACAGGATGAAAAAAATTATCTCAATAGGCCCTCCCCTCTGGTAAAGGAAAACAAAGAAGATCCTAACAGAGGTAATTAACCCAAAAGATCAATTTTAACAGTAAGGTATGAAATAGTCAGTATGGGAAGATAACAGGTTCCTAATTTAATCTATCCCGTGACTACTCAGATTAGTGAGAAAAAAAAGAAGATTAGTATACTGATGGTAACAAAAGAAATCAGTTTCTTTCTTTCCGTTCACTCACTTCCCACATAAAGTGGCCACTTTCAAATTTGCTTATCCAATCGTTGTAGCAGGCATTCCATGGAATTAAGCTCTAACAGGTACTAAGACTATTCAGAGTCATGTTCTTTGTCAATTTCAGCCCCAGACTATCCGGTTTGCTGACTGGTATTGTCCGGTAGTCGCTGAAATTGATGCGTTAATTATTTTCCTGGATATTCCTCTTTTCACTGCAGTTAGTTGTTTGGGGTAAGTTTTCTATGTGGTGGCACCGTCATAGGAATAAATATGTATATATGGATCCGGTGTTGTCTAGCCGCTGGTGGCTGAGACACTCTGTGACGTGATGAAAAATTAAAGAATGATACTCCTCGGTTGTTCTCTGAGGTGATGGCCGAGTATGACCAGTGAGTCCTCTTGAGGGTAATCCCGTGGAAAAACTTACTGTCATATGTTAGAAAATAGTGATTTAAATTCTGCCGCAGCAGGCTAGTAATATTTACATATATGGAAAAATTTCTGGTACTGTTCTGTTCCAGTTATAGTTAAACAATTATTGTTAGTGTTCTTATTTTTGACCACTCTCGTGGATGAAGAAGGTGGACCGCACAGGGTCACAACACGAAGATTCAACAACAATAATCTCTGGATGTTTTAAGAACATAAGACCGTAAGACCATAAGACCACTAGATAACATGGTTAAGACCAGCCTAGATTTTAGGAAGAAATACAAACACTTTAACAATATTATAAATATCCTAATCTAACACGCGTTTAGGTAAGACCTCTTTAACCACTCCGTTATTAAATTATATTTAAAACCGCAAGTGTCTAGCTTATCTTGTGGCTTTGTAACACGTGATATAGACACTCAGTCATTTATAAAATTACACATAATGAATAGAAGTAAATTTTATTCTTTCAATTATCAATCGCCCAGCGTCTTATAATTATTGCGTTACTGGGGAATAGCGAGTAATTAAATTTACGTTTACAGCTGGAAAAATTGCTATATGTTATTTAATACGCTATTCAATTAACACAGAAAATCCCAGTGAAATGTAATGAAAAAAACACTTTAACACGTTAAATTACTTAAATGCTAATATATATATATATATATATATATATATATATATATATATATATATATATATATATATATATATATATATATATATATATATATATATATATATATATATATATATATTTACCGCAACACAGGAAAAAATGAATTATCTCCACGTATTTAAGTAATCCAATTGTAATATGGCTCTATAATAGCGAGCTAGATATATTTCAAAAATCTTTCTGCAGCGACTGATATCTGAGTTTGGGGAGACGAGGTATATATCCATAAAAGCTGTTCTTTCACTCCTTAGTGCGAAAATTCGCACCTACAGCAATGTTAGGGCAAATGTACGGTTCGATTCCCGAATTAAAGGTT
Organism: Oreohelix idahoensis; assembly: GCA_024509875.1. NCBI lineage: Eukaryota > Metazoa > Mollusca > Gastropoda > Stylommatophora > Oreohelicidae > Oreohelix > Oreohelix idahoensis. Next base: position 103,453 of record JAMPIV010005614.1, on the reverse strand, counting down.
TTCTGTGCACCTTTGCCGACCACATAGACTTTTGCTAGCAAGCAGACGTCTTTGATCCCGTCTCTCTCTGTAGTTAATTGCGTCCCCTGGGAACACGAACAAACGGATTTGGTCGGTAGATGTAGTTATCGCCCCTTTTTGCATTCGCTTAATTTCCCCTGTCAAATGTAATCAATCAAAGATACATCTTCTGTCTTATCGCCCTTGATTCTACAATTAACGACACGTTCTCTCTACACGCGTTCATTGTCTGATCTGTCACTATTTAACGATTGCCAAATCGCTCGCGTGATAATTCAGTTAACGGCTCTTACTTTCATCGCGCTTCAGGCAAACGCAATTGGCCCGTCCCCTTTTGAAGGAAAGACAGTTAGAGATCTGAATGCTGTTTTGATAGCGCGTGAAAGAAGACAGGTAGGCGTGGCTAAACTATAAGTAAGACAGCTAGCGAAAAGGCAAGGCTTTTGTGCAATAACCCTTGTATGCTAATGAGGGAAGCAAAGGTGGGAAACCCACGTTGGACGAGTTGATTGAAAAAGACTGAGGGGTGACTGTGGGAATAAAGCGGACTGATCAAGGTGGCTGTGGTGAAGTGGGATGTTATAAATATTTATAGGGGACTTAGTGTACTGACTGAGATCAGCTGTGAAGGTATCTATATCTATTAAGAGTAGTGTATTATAGATAACCTTACTTGCTACCACATATTTCTATATCTCAGTCAGAATTATTCTGGAATAGTGTGATGCTACGTTATGTGTCTAGGGTATGTGTATGATGAAGTGTAAGTCACAACAACAGACAGATAAACAATTTAATGTAATCCACTACTCTTGACAACACTGTGACACTCACATACATATAACACTCTATGAGAATATCTTAAAGGAGGCACTGATAACTTTCAAATAACAATATGTATTCATTACTGGCATGAATGAATATGTGTCCTGATTCAACTACAAGGGAATCAGGAATCACAATCAATTTAAATTACAAGTTATGTACAGAATGTATTTAATATGAATATTGTAGTGACATATATTATTACAAATGTTCTATGTGTGTCAGTTGTGTAGTAGTAAAATGAGGTAATACTGGTTTTGTTTTGTTCAAGCTCTGTTGGTATTTGTCATCATGACTTCAATAGTTTGTCTTTAGGGACTAGTATTGGAGATGTTCACAGTTCCTGATTTTAAGACAAGTAAATTCCCCTCTTAATGTTAATTTTACAAAGTCAGTTCAAGATGAGGGGACATAATGTTGAGCTCAGCTGGCCAATTCGCTTATCTGGCGTGATGGCGGCAGGAAAGGACTCCTCTGCTCGAATTCTCCTCTGGGCTCTGGAGACACCTCACTGATAGCTAAAAGGACCAAGGAGTATGCTGTCCGACACTGGATTCAGCAAAGCTCTGACTAGGTGCTGCTCAGTACCATCAAGACCACTGTCCCACAATTCATACGAATAAACACAGATACGTTGATTAGCAATGAATTCTGGCACAAACTGGCACAAATTTCCATCTGCCTATGTTCCAGGCTTTTATTTAACACAATTATGAGCTGGCTTCAACGCACTGTTGCTTTATCAAGATCATTTAAACAAGTGGTCTCGAACTAACGCTCCCAAGTGTGTATATCAGCGAGACTGGCCAATGAGCCACGTTTCGACCAGTGTTTGAAAAAATGTTACCTTTTCCCGTTTCCCCTAACAACGAAAGATAGTATTTATAGTTCGACCAATCGTGGTTAGGCTTTCATTTGTTGCGCTCCAATCAATTTGGAGTTTACATGGTAGGCTATTTATGTAACGTAAGGTTTTTTTCAAACACGTTATAAAAAAATTTTATGAGCAGAAATGATTTCATGCTGTCAGGCAGCCTCACTATTTTATTTTGGGTATAATTTATTAATTCCTGGACTATTGGCGTAACGTTTTACATATTATTTGTCAGCAAGCCCTAAGGAACCCAATTTTCCCACTTTAAAAGAGCTACGTGGCTGCGTTCAAAATATGTATTTTCTACCTCCTGTTTCGAAGATATGCTGTCTGGGTACTGTTATGTTTTCAACCGTAAACCCATCTATTGTTATCTTTCCTAATAAGCGTTTTTTATGATTTTAAAACCTAACTCTGGGGAAGGGTAGTGTATTTTATCACTGTCCGTCTGAAAAAAAAAGTTAGTGCTTGTAGCCTAACACGCGTGATAGTAGTAATTGTGTATCGCGCGACGCGTGTTTAATGTTCGGCTTTCTGCCTCTCCCTTCTCGCTATCCTTTTGTCCATCTGTTCGTTCGTTTTGGTAACGTAATGTAGAAAAAGACATGAATGGAATTTAAAATTTAGGTCATTACGCAGTCTGCCTCTTAATGTTTTTCCAAGAAATACAGCACACGTTTCATTGAAGAAAGCGGGTATAATACAGTAAGCTTTTACTATCAACGTGAAAGCGTTACTATTTGCAGACGAAGCAGAAAACAAGGGGGATTTCGAGTACATTCTTTGTGACAGCACTGTCATTTTACCATTGCTCTTTTCTTTATTAATTTTATTTGTTAGGCTTCATATTTACCTAATAATTTATATATGTGGATTAGAATATTTCATGACACCTCCCCTCTTAAAACAGAAATTATATGTCAGTCCTTTATTCTATATACACATAGAGAAATTTATTATTATTTCTGGGGTTTACGGTGATTCTCATCACACGGATGGCGGCTTAAAAAATCCGCTCCCAAATTGGTTTTTCCAGATATATACTCGATGCTAAAATTATATGGAGCCAAAAGTAAAGACCATCGGAGTAACCTGGAGTTCTCATGCTTAGCCTGTGCTAGAAACGATAAAGGTTTGTGATCTGTTTGCAACTTAAATGCCTTCCCATATAGATAAATATTGAATTTCTTTATTGCCCATATTACTGCAAGACATTCTTTTTCGCTAGTTGAGTAGTTGATTTCAGCTTTATTCAACTTTCTGCTAGCATATGCCACTGGGCTTAATTCCCCATCCAATGCATCTGATTTCTGTAGTAGAGTTGCACCTAACCCAATATTACTTGCATCCGTCCTTACTATGAATTCTTGACTTAAGTCAGGTAATTTCAAAATGGGTTTACTTGTGAGCTTTTCCTTCAATTCTTGGTAAGTCATTTCACATTGTGGTGTCCATGTAATGCGATCTGGAAGTCCTTTACGTGTCAATTCAGTTAACGGTGCACATATGGAATTAAAGTTCTTGATATACTTCTGGTAGAAACCACATAATGAGACAAAGGATCTCACGTCCTTCTTGGTTTGTGGTCTCGGGGCTTTCTGTAGTTTCTCTAAATTCTTTGGGTCAGGGGTCATGTTTCCCTGATAAACTGTGTGTCCCAAAAATTCCAATTCTTTACATCCAACGCAACATTTGGTTGGTCGGGCTGTTAAATTTGCCTCCCTAAGTCGATCAAACAGCATGTTCAGAGAGTCAATGTGTTCCTCAAATGTTTCTGTTGCTATAAGGATATCATCCATAAAATTTGTTATACAGGGATTATTCAGAGGATCCAATAATTTTCTCATCATTCTAGAGAAGACACTAGGCGCATTCTTCAATCCAAATGGCAATCTATTAAACTCATAGTGTCCTTCTGAGGTACTAAAAGCTAGGTATGGTCTAACCTCAGGCTTTACTGGAATCTGATAGTATCCTTTACTCAGATCCACTTTTGAGAAATATTTAGCTTTATTTAGTCTGGCAAACAGCTGATTTGTATCCGGCAATGGATCCACCTGTCCTTCTGTAATAGCATTCAGTCTCCTGTAATCTATACAGAGTCTATGTTCTCCAGAGGGCTTCCTTAAGAGTACAACACCGGAACTATACGAAGACTCACTGTGCGAAATAATTCCTTCCTTCAACAGATAGTCTATCTCTTCCTTCAAAGCTTTCTCCTTAGCAAACGGAATCGAATATGGTTTCATACAGACAGGTGTGGGTCTATCAGTTTCATATCATATTCCAATAGGTTTGTATGCCCTGGTCGGTCTGTTAACACCTCTGCATGATTATTTAGAACCTGTTGCACTCTCTCTTTCTGAGTTTTCGTTAAATGTGTACTGATTTTCACCTGTGCTGCTGTCTCACAGGGGTGTAATGGATATTCAAATGATGAAAGTGGTTCCTTTTTCATCTCCATGGCGATGGACAAGGTCAACAAGTGTGTCTCTTCCTGATGTTCTCTTTCCAAATATTTCTTCAGGAGATTCACATGATAGATTTTTTCTTTCCCCTTCTTATCTATCTTATAATTGGTTCTAGACACCTTCTCTAAAACTGTATATGGACCCTGCCATCCAATTTGTAACTTATTCTGACTCTCAGGCAAAAGAAGTAGTACTTTCTCTCCCACAGCCAAATCTCTGTCTTTCGCCTTCCTGTTATAATAGGCAGCATGTTTCTTCCTGGCTTGTTTCAAATTTTCATTGGCAAGTTTCCAGCCAGTTTTCAACCGAGTGGTCAGCTCATTCACATATTGGTATGAAGATGTAATGTTTTCCTCTGCCTTTTCATCAGTCCACGTTCTTAACAAAGCTACATATGGACCTTTAATTGTGTGGACCTATTTGTCCATGCACCGGTATGGTCTCTTCCACTTGAAGCTTTATAGTGATGATTTTTCCTCCCAGAATTATCATTCACAAAACGACCGCTACCAATTTTTCTTTTGGGGCTTTCTCCCCTCTTAAAATTCTTGATGAGAGATTTCCTCTCTACATCTTCTTCCTCCAGTTTGTTTAAGTCCGATTGAGGGATTGTCGGCTTATCCTGGGGTAAGACATCTTTTTGCACTCTCCGCATAGTGGCCATTGTAAAACAGTTAAGTGAAGCTTGTCCGTGAAAAGGGGCTTCCCATTCCATTTGGTCCACTTTATCAAATCTATATTTCTTTTTATTATCAGGCCTAATTTTGCCCCGGGGCGTGTCCAGGTCCTGATCCATGTTCCCACTTGTGGGTGTTCCCTCATGTGCTATGCTACACCTTTCTACAAAATTTTCAATGTCCCATCTTGCTTTGGGCCAATAATAATTGTGAGCCACCTTTTGAATGATGGTACCTATCTTCTCATGGTCCCCATCTGGTTTCACATGTAGGCTCCTTATTAATTCTGTCCTGTATCTTTTTGGAAGAACCAGCTGTCCGTGACCATTGGATCTAGCTCCAGTCTTCCTATACATCAACTTGTTTTTCATGTAAAAATCTCCCTTGCCTGGAGTTGTATGACAAGTTGACAATTTTCTGAAACAAGGCTTGAGTGTTTTATCCCCAGCCTGTGCCTTCCTCATCTCTTCTGGAGTGGTATCTAACATAATATCCTCCTCCTGTCTTGAGGTCGACCTGACCTGAAGGGTTGCCATATACACAGGTTTCCTTCTGCAACGGTCAGTGTCATGATTGTCCATCTGACAATTTTTACACCACCTTTTTCCTTGGTTGAAAGATTTTCTTTCATTATATTTCCTTTCATCGAATTGTGGGAATTTATTTTTATTTTCATACCGTGGCCTATCAAATTGGTGCTTACCTTTATTTTGATCCCTAGGATCAAATTTATTAAAGTTCTGTGGTGCCCTAAAGTTGTCCACCTGTTTCTTTTTATTACCTGTTACCTCTGCTTGAGCTGCTTGATACCTTTCAGCAACATTTAGCAACTCACCCAGCCTCTCTGCACCTTGTTCCATGAGAAACTTTCTCAGGTCTGGAGCCATGGACTCTCTTAGTTGCTCTATAAGGACCATTTCCTTAAGATCTTGGGTTTTCCCCAGAGAAGTCCATTTCTCCAAGTATGTCTCTATTCGTGCAGAGAACTGGTGATAGGTTTCACCTGACAGTAGTTTAGCATTCCTAAATTTTTTTCCTGTAAAACTCTGCATTCTTTTCATACCTTAACAAAAGAGCCTGCTTTAGCATGTCATAATTTTCCTGATCACCTCTGCTCATTTTTGCAAAAACTTCATAAGCTGCCCCACGAAGTCCCTGAGATAACTTTAAGCTCCACCTTTCTCTCTCTAACCCATACGTGGTAGCTAATAGCTCATACCTATTTAGGTAGCTCTCAATATCATCGTCTTTCTCAACAAAATGATCTAAATGAAAATTCATAGCTGAGGTTGAGGCTCCTTGAGTAACCGTAGCATCAGAGGCAAAGGGACTGGCACCATTTTCAGGAGCATGGCCTTGAAACTCAAACTCCCTTAGTCGTAACTCATGTTCCCTTTGTAATCTCTTCTCCTCCTTTTCTGCTTCCCTTTCTGCAGCTAATCTCTTCTCTTCCCTTTCTGCAGCTAATTTCTTCTCTTCTCTTTCTGCAGCCTGTCTTCTTTCCTCGGCTTCCAATGCTTTTGCCTCTTTGTCAGCCTCAATCTGCAACCTCTTAGTCTCAGCCTCAGCTTGCAACCTCTTAGTCTCAGCCTCAGCCTCAAACTGTAACTTCTTAATTTCCTTGTCAGCCTCTAACTTTCTTTCGGCTTCAAACCTTCTTTCTTCACGTTCAATAAATTTGTCACATTCCGTCGTGACATAGGCAACCATAGCTTGCCCATCTAATCCTAACTCTTTTGCAGTCTGAACCGCAGCAGATCGAAATTTGGCCAGGTCCGCCATTGTCTATTATGTAAATTTATACAATGTCTAACCAACAATTCAATCTCTAATGGACAACACAGGCACCGTGAGCTCAACCTTATTTAATTCCACCCAAGGATACCTTTTAATTCTTATATTCCCTGAAGTGAATTACCCCCAATATTTTTAATAGGGAAAGATTCAAAATCCCGGGAGCGAGACCCCAATATATGTGGTGAAGTGGGATGTTATAAATATTTATAGGGGACTTAGTGTACTGACTGAGATCAGCTGTGAAGGTATCTATATCTATTAAGAGTAGTGTATTATAGATAACCTTACTTGCTACCACATATCTCTATATCTCAGTCAGAATTATTCTGGAATAGTGTGTGATGCTACGTTATGTGTCTAGGGTATGTGTATGATGAAGTGTAAGTCACAACAACAGACAGATAAACAATTTAATGTAATCCACTACTCTTGACAACACTGTGACACTCACATACATATAACACTCTATGAGAATATCTTAAAGGAGGCACTGATAACTTTCAAATAACAATATGTATTCATTACTGGCATGAATGAATATGTGTCCTGATTCAACTACAAGGGAATCAGGAATCACAATCAATTTAAATTACAAGTTATGTACAGAATGTATTTAATATGAATATTGTAGTGACATATATTATTACAAATGTTCTATGTGTGTCAGTTGTGTAGTAGTAAAATGAGGTAATACTGGTTTTGTTTTGTTCAAGCTCTGTTGGTATTTGTCATCATGACTTCAATAGTTTGTCTTTAGGGACTAGTATTGGAGATGTTCACAGTTCCTGATTTTAAGACAAGTAAATTCCCCTCTTAATGTTAATTTTACAAAGTCAGTTCAAGATGAGGGGACATAATGTTGAGCTCAGCTGGCCAAGTTAGCTTATCTGGCGTGATGGCGGCAGGAAAGGACTCCTCTGCTCGAATTCTCCTCTGGGCTCTGGAGACACCTCACTGATAGCTAAAAGGACCAAGGAGTATGCTGTCCGACACTGGATTCAGCAAAGCTCTGACTAGGTGCTGCTCAGTACCATCAAGACCACTGTCCCACAATTCATACGAATAAACACAGATACGTTGATTAGCAATGAATTCTGGCACAAACTGGCACAAATTTCCATCTGCCTATGTTCCAGGCTTTTATTTAACACAATTATGAGCTGGCTTCAACGCACTGTTGCTTTATCAAGATCATTTAAACAAGTGGTCTCGAACTAACGCTCCCAAGTGTGTATATCAGCGAGACTGGCCAATGAGCCACGTTTCGACAAGTGTTTGAAAAAATGTTACCTTTTCCCGTTTCCCCTAACAACGAAAGATAGTATTTATAGTTCGACCAATCGTGGTTAGGCTTTCATTTGTTGCGCTCCAATCAATTTGGAGTTTACATGGTAGGCTATTTATGTAACGTAAGGTTTTTTTTCAAACACGTTATAAAAAAATTTTATGAGCAGAAATGATTTCATGCTGTCAGGCAGCCTCACTATTTTATTTTGGGTATAATTTATTAATTCCTGGACTATTGGCGTAACGTTTTACATATTATTTGTCAGCAAGCCCTAAGGAACCCAATTTTCCCACTTTAAAAGAGCTACGTGGCTGCGTTCAAAATATGTATTTTCTACCTCCTGTTTCGAAGATATGCTGTCTGGGTACTGTTATGTTTTCAACCGTAAACCCATCTATTGTTATCTTTCCTAATAAGCGTTTTTTATGATTTTAAAACCTAACTCTGGGGAAGGGTAGTGTATTTTATCACTGTCCGTCTGAAAAAAAAAAGTTAGTGCTTGTAGCCTAACACGCGTGATAGTAGTAATTGTGTATCGCGCGACGCGTGTTTAATGTTCGGCTTTCTGCCTCTCCCTTCTCGCTATCCTTTTGTCCATCTGTTCGTTCGTTTTGGTAACGTAATGTAGAAAAAGACATGAATGGAATTTAAAATTTAGGTCATTACGCAGTCTGCCTCTTAATGTTTTTCCAAGAAATACAGCACACGTTTCATTGAAGAAAGCGGGTATAATACAGTAAGCTTTTACTATCAACGTGAAAGCGTTACTATTTGCAGACGAAGCAGAAAACAAGGGGGATTTCGAGTACATTCTTTGTGACAGCACTGTCATTTTACCATTGCTCTTTTCTTTATTAATTTTATTTGTTAGGCTTCATATTTACCTAATAATTTATATATGTGGATTAGAATATTTCATGACAGTGGCCGATTCTCATAACCTGTCACAGTAACAAGAAGAGACTTGTTCCGCAACCAGACAATACGCCATGGCCTAAAAACCCAGCCCTACAGACCCAAACTGTACAGTCCCAGTTACGACGGTTTTCCATATCTGTATAATGGATGATCGGCTGCCATTACAAATATGGGAAACCAAGAGCCAGGGATCCAGACCTCCATGACGACCTAGAGTTCGATGGGAGGACAAAATTAGGCAATCTCTGAAGAACTGAGGACTAGAATGGAACCAGGCCAGGAAGAAGACAGCCGATGGGATAGTATGGCTCTCTCTTCTCTCTCTCTCTCTCTCTCTCTCTCTGGCAAATGTCTACACCCCAGGGTAGAAGAGGAATGACTAAGTAAATAAAAGAACTAAATGAAGAATTTCTGATAAATGATAACTGGCCACCATCCACTGTTGTTTCTATGCAATAAAAAGTATGGAAAATTTATTTTCTGATGTTTAGTGCGTTTGGTGACAAAGTAAAAGTGGCCACCTAAACTTGTATATTCTTTTACCCGGTTTGTGATTTTAAATCGTAACTAATTTTTTCGGAATCGTTGTCATGTCGGCCGAGTGAAATTCATCTTTGAATAAAACATACGAGTACATTATTAAATTAAAACACGTAATGTAAACCTCCTTAAAAGACAGTAGGTATAAAGAGCTGTGTTTAAAACAAAAAGACTCACTGACCTAGTTGTTTGAAAAAACACACTAACTTAATCGTCATATTTATTCACCATCCGCCTACCATCACTTTACATACCTAACACTACATTCAGTGTTCATTTTTCCATTACTTAAAAACCTTTAAGCATAAGGTAGTTATTTCCTCTTTACTGTACATATCCTGAAGGGTTTAAAGTTAGGATATCCGGTGTGTATGACTGTTTGTAATATATTCAAATGCTGCCATTTAACTGCCGGCAACAAGAAAAGTGAAAGCGAAGCCGGCGAAAAGCTACCTGGCAGAGAATTGTGGAGGAAGAGATTTAAAAAAAAACAAGAACCAGAGCTGAAGCACCACCACACGAAGGATGGCTGCCCACCGAGCAAAGTAGAGACAGGCTGTTGCTGCCCTAAATAACGCCACCAGGCGTGATAGTCACTGATTGCTTTGTCAGCCAGCAGTCAAAGACCAAAGAAGAAGAAGAACTGCTGGCAATATCCTTTTTGTCCCGTGAACTTCCCGGGGGTCTCAGTGAGACAAAGACAAAATATAACTACAACTCCCTCGTCATTTCGTCCAAGGCAACTAATATACGTTGGTACATCAGGCTGGCAAACTCATTATGTTAAAACAAATCGTCACGACACCACTGCTGTAAGAGCAAATGCACGCTTGGTGCCGACTTTCTGCAAGAGGACCAGCTGTAGTGGTGACCCTCATGCTCCATCAGGAAGGAAGCTGAGAGGACTTTATGGTGTATGTAAACAGTTATTGTTTTCAGCATGAAGTCTTACAAGTAAAAAGTGGCTGATATTGGGCTGGGCATAGGACCAGCAGCCTAATCGTTGTAACACTAACTGCTATAGAATTCACCGCTCTAAGAGCACGAGGACTTTGAGGTCAGTTTCATGCAAGGGGCTAGCCATAGTGATACCTCTATACAGGACCAGTTTTAGGGTATTAGCCGCATTAGGCAAACAGCTAATTATATATATATATATATATATATATATATATACATACATATATACATACATATATATATATATATATATATATATATATATATATATATATATATATATATATATATATATATATATCAGAATCTTTATTCTCCAGAAAATACATTGATATATACTGACATGATATAATAAAATACAACATGGCATATAGGAGAATCATTAGAATCTACATAAAGTAAATTTACATAAATTCATACAGCGTTAATGAGGGCTGTCACCACAGTGACATACATACAAACATACATACATACATATATGCATACATACATATCAGAATCTTTATTCTCCAGAAAATACATTGATATGTACTGACATGATATAATAAAATACAACATGGCATATAGGAGAATCATTAGAATTTACACAAAGTAAATTTACATAAATTCATACAGCGTTAATGAGGGCTGTCACCACACATACATATATAATTAGAATCTTTATTCTCCAGATAATACATTGATATGTACTGACATGATATAATAAAATACAACATGGCATATCGGAGAATCATTAGAATTTACATAAAATAAATTTGCATAAATGCATACAGCGTTAATGTGGGCTGTTAATACATACATACATACATACATACATATGTCAAGAATGATAAATAAATTTAGACAAACATAAAGGTATGTTTTCAGGCGTATCACACTTTCCTCCCTGCCATCTAGGTATCACCAAAAAATGATGCTTCGATGACGGGTCATTAGTGTGATTCGCTTGCATAGCTAGGTGGGGTTGTCGCACGGAAGGTCGTGGGTTCGAGTCCTGGGTAAGCCACTCACGTCTGTGGTTTTTCTGTTGTGTAGTTTTCTACTTCTTTATTTCTTACGAGTGCCTGAAAACATACCTTTATGTTTGTCTAATATTTATTTACTGTTTACAGGCCTCGGGTTTCCCTTCCTTATGTGTAATTAATGTCAAGAATGGTTATATGATTAATGGTTTTATAACACATGTGCTCCACATTGAGTTTCATTGTTGTGGTGTTTGCAGACGTGGGAGAGTCAGAAGGGATATGAGATGTGATTACACTAATTGGTTTGATTGCTGCAGCTAGCTTCCGGGCGTTTGCGTGATGCGCAATGATAGTATCAGTTATAAGGTGTACAAAGGTGCGTGACTTTTGCGCCTGTGTTCTCACTTGGTTTTGAAGGGTATTTTAATATGAGACAAACATAAAGGTATGTTATCAGGCACTCGTAGGAAATAAAGAAGTAGAACACTAGACAACAGAAAAACAACAGACATGATTGGCTTACCCAGGATTCGAACCATGGACCTTCCGTGCGACAACCCTGCCTAGCTATGCATGCGAATCACACTATCCTCCCTGCCATCTACGCATCACCAAAAATGATGCTTCGATGACGGGTCATTAGTGCGAACCGCAAGACATAACACCGGAAGTTTACCATGGGCAGTTCAGCCTATTAATGACGCAATCACTTCTGTTGTTCCCCTATTATACAGTATAGGCCAGTCCACACAAGACAAAGACCTTAAAATACTGTGTCCAGTTGGGATGTTGCTAATGTGGAAGCTGAGGGGACAGGATGGTGTAAACAGTTATTGTTTGCAGCGAGAAGTCATAAAAGTAATGTATTGACCTGAGCTTTGTTATTCATCTATATTCGTCCTAGACCCTGTGAATATCCAGATCACACATCAGAGCCATTTCATTAAATCGTTTGGAGACAGATGAGTCTTTTGTGTTGGTGTTTTGTGTAGAGAGACAGCAGGTGTGGCTTACATTAAAAAAACATCAAGAAAGCGGACCGGGTGTAGTGGCCGACAATTACATTTATCCGTGTCAAAAATGATTACATGTATATATATATATATATATATATATATACAAGGGGCTTGACAGTCTTGGGCCTGACCATGAAGGAGTCACAGGAGGAAGATGAAACTTGGCACATTTAAAGTTCATCATATTTGCACTGAATGTGTAAAGTACGCGTTAGTTTCTTCAATGGGTTTTCCCGCTACGGTGCACGGCGCAATGTACCCTATTGAGCGGATTTGCTACTCCAAAGATTTGGCAAAACAATGGAAAAGAAGGCCAGAGCTGTGATAAAATTTCTGATGTTTCATGGAAAAACACCTACAGAAATAGACAGGGAGATGGAACCAGTGTTTCGTGATTCTTGTCCTTCATATACTTCGGTAAAAAACTGGTGTCAACAGTTTAAGTGCCGCCGCTCAAATGTTGCTGATCTGCCAAGATCTGGTAGACCAGCCTCAGAGTGCAACGATGAAAATGCAACAAGAGTGAAGAAAATCATTGACCAGGATCAAAAAATGACAATTGTGGAGATAGCTAGTAGAGTAAAACTGAATGAAAGAACAGTTTATAGAATTTTACACAACAGACTGAACATGAGAAAAGTGTGTGCACGCTGGGTTCCGCGACTGTTGACACGTGAACAGAAGCAAACGAAGGTAAATTGCTGTCAACAGTTGCTCAAAAAGTGTCAGTCAAAAAACTTTTTGGAGACCATGGTGACAGTAGATGAGACTTGGGTACACCATTATGACCCCGAATCCAAAATTGCCAGCATGCAATGGAAAACCTCGGGCTCTCCAACACCTGTCAAGCCGAGAGCGCAGAAATCTGCAGGAAAAGTGATGCTGACTGTTTTTTGCGACGCCAAAGGTGTCCTGTTGAAAGATAATCTGCCTCGTGGCAACACAGTTAATGGACAGTACTATGCAGATCTTCTCACCAAACTAAGAAAGGTTGTAACCAGGAAACGAGGGATAACGCGCACTCAAAATCTTCCTTTGCTTCAAGACAACGCGCCCTCTCACAAAGCACGGCTTGTGCAGCTAGCAGCCAACGATTTGAATATTGAAATTCTTCCACACCCACCATATTCTCCAGATTTGGCTCCATCAGACTTTTTTCTATTCCCAAATCTTAAAAAAACAGCTAAAAGGAAATCATTTTGACAGCGATGAAGAAGTTATACTGGCATGTGATGACTGGTTTAGTTTAAAAAATAGGGTGTTTTACTCCCAAGGTCTTTTCAAGGTCAGGCAGAGATGGCAGAAGTGTGTCAGTTCAGACGGTGGCTATATTGAAAAGGAATAAACACTATACAAAATTTCAGCTCTCTGTGACATGTCCTTCATGGTCAGCACCAAGACATATATCAAGCCCCTTGTATATCAGTCATCTTTCTGATGTGGCCGGGGGAGTGGACGGGAACGGCACCAAATCAAGTTAGATGTGACCGGGCTTGGTCACGGTGACAAATCAAGTCTAGTGTGACAGGGTGAGAATGGGGTGGAATCTTTTATCAATGTTCATCTGTTGTTTTACTGGCGACTGCCAGAGATGGTGATTACAGAATAGGAACATAACCCAGGTGATTCTTTTGGAGACTCGTAACTGTGTTTATGTTTTAGGCTGGATGATCGTCGAAAATATGGTAACATTCTTTTCTCAATTACCTGATGTAAACAAACGACATTTCCTACTGACGTTCAGGAAATAAGTTCAAGCTGGATTAAATATGAATGTACACCTTTATTAAGTGTCTGCACACTCTGACAACTTCATAATAGTTCATAAATACATGTGCTTCTGTGGTATACAAACCAGTCATCCCAAGAAATAACACACAGCCATCGAACTTACAAGATGGTCCAAAACCCCAAAATCACTGCCTCGCTCGTCTCGTGCCTAAAACCAACTCACTTAACCCCCTTCTCTCAAACCATCACTTCCGTCCTAGCTACTGAGCAATTCTACCCCAAGTTCGATGACGTCATTCCTGAACACTTTAATTAAATCACTCATAGGATTTGTGACTAGTGTTATTACGCTAACTAGACACGCTCAAATACTTAGTGTTTAATCTTGCTAAGTATTCTTACCCTAACTATAATTAAGTGGCAGCACCTAAGTGTCTTCTCTTTGCACTTTCCACTTATTGGTTCATAGTTAGTCTATACTTAATATACTTCATCTTTGTTTGAATTTGATTCTCTTTGCATACTTCACCTTCATACTCTACACATACTTCCATCCCTCTATTGTTGGTTTATTGATATGACAACATAGTGTAATTCTTTGTTGTAGATATTAGAATTTGATCGACCTCACATTTTTGTTCGATGTAATTTTCAAAAAAAAAAATGATGATCCCCGGGGGTCGGTGTAATCTGTTAAGTCATCTTTCTGAGGGGGAGTTAAGTGTTAGGGATTTTTATGTACGGGGCTGATTTTTGCTAGTAAGCACGTTTAAAGTCATGAGGTAGATTTTTTATTTGGGTACTTTGTGTACGATAATTTTAGAACATAACTCAACTGAGTCTGTGTCAGTCTCTTTTAAAGTAAAGAAACTGTTCTAATGTTCTTAGTAGTAGGAGGGAGATACGGATGAGCTGAGCTCACATCTCAAGCAGTGAGTTCGCGCATGAGCGACTTCACTGAGTTGTACTGAGAAACTATAATCTCAGTCATTGAGTATCTGGCAGAGCTTCGAGATGGTTGTTTGTCTCGCTAGTGTGACCAGAGTATATTATTGAAGGGAAGAGTTTTTCCCAAGATATTATACTGTTCAAAAAAAGAAACGCATAGCTACTGAAAGCACACACATAGCCATAATTTTGACATTCAATAACTTTTTTAATTTAAAAAGTTAATTGTTCAAATTGCACACAAGAATACCTTAGGGTTCAACCAATCAATTGACAGTTGTTTTGCATCTGGGTCACGAGAGTTTTTTGGCGTACGGGCTTTCCCGTTAGTATGGTGTGTGGCCTCCTCTTGCATCGATCGGCGACTGGCATCTCCTGGGCATGGATGCGATCAGACGTCTGATGTGGGCCTGTGGGATGGCTGCCCACTCTTTCTGGAGTGCCTGGAACAGATCACGACGATTGGCTGGAGCAACGTCTCGGCGACAAACACGTCTATGCAGCTCATCCCACAGGTGCTCAATCGGACTCATGTCTAGGGACAGGGATGGCCAGGGAAGAGTGAGAATGTTGTTGGCAGTCAGGAACTGCGTGGTCAACCGTGCACAATGGGGTCTGGCGTTGTCCTGTTGAAACACAGACCTTTGGGCAGCCAAAAGTGGAAGGACATGGGGTCGAAGAATTTCATTGACGTATCGTTGCGCATTCAAGCCTCTTTCAATGTGCACCAATTGACTCCTTCCGTTGTAACTGATCATTCCCCACACCATTGCACCTCCACCACCGTGCGGCGGAGCTTCATCAACGCAATTTTGGGCAAAAGGTTCATTTCCCCTATGGTAGACCCTACGCCGTCTATCATGACGCTGCAACAAAAAGAAAGATTCGTCACTAAACCAGACACGTCTCCATTGATTGTCAGCTGCCCAGGGACGATGCTGGTTGGCCCAAAGAAGTCGATGTTGGCGATAGCGGCGCGTAAGGACAGGTCCTCGGTGAGGTCGTTGTGCCCAAAGTCCAGCGTCATGCAGTCTATTCCGGACAGTTTGATCAGACACATGACGTCCTGCAGGCAATGACTGGGCAGTTGAGGAAGCTGTTGTAAACCTGTCTCTGAGGTGACGAAGCCGAATTAAGCGATCCTCCGCTGCTGTTGTCACTCTGGGTCGTCCACTGCGATGCCGGTCTTCAACTGAGCCAGTGGCTTGGAACCGGTGCCAAAGTCGACTGATGGTACTCTGATGCACGTTTAGATGCCTGGCAACCTGACTTTGACTTTCGCCTGCATGCAGTCGACCAATAGCAATGTTCCTTAAATTTATCGATAGAGACGCCATTAATGTCTGCTTGAAAATGAACTGAATTTTTTTGTGTGTAGCGTTATCCTTTTATAGGGTTTCAGTTGCGTAGTCAATGAATAGTGTTCACCCCAAATTTTGTTGCTTTCACGTGCGCGCAACATGAGCAGTGGTCAAAAATTGCACAATTTATGACGAGTTGCTGTGTTCTGCAACCTATTTGCCATGGATTTTGTACGCTGTAGTAACCTGTGACAATGTACTACCTGTGATGTCTATGTTACTGTGATAAATAAATTGTGTATGAATTGGATACGAACTCGTATTACCCGTTGGTCTATTCCTGACCTACGTTACTGTTGTGTGGGTGATACCAGAGACGTACATACACATTTATCGAACCCATGACATTCATCATATATATTTTACATGCCTGTCGGCCACTACTGTAAGCCCGACCTTGCTGACGTCAACATTGTCAGCTGTGCCAGACAGTAGCACTATCTTTCTATTCAACACCCACCACAAACATTCAACACCAACAGAAGTAATTTACACAGTAACATATATATATATATATATATATATATATATATATGTATATATATATATATATATATATATATATATATATATATATATATATATATATATATATATATATATATATATATATATATATATATATATATATATATATATATACAGAAATACGAAAATTCAGCTAGCTGATTATTGTTCTTGTTGTTTAACTAGGACTGCTGAGCCTCTCGCTCTTTTGCAGCCAATGCCAAGTTGAATATTTATCGGTATTATCTACACTGTAGGTCTTGGCTTTTCCTGTGGTTTTTCTGCTATTTCAAAACGTTTTGAGTTTAAGTCATGATCTCTAGTTTCTCCAGCTTGGCTTGCATTTAAAGGATCATCATCTCTTGTTTCAAGCTAGGAGGGAGAAGCGCGTGGCATACTGTGCATTCCCCGCCACCCAAGTGGGCTCTCCAATTATACAGAGCTAAAATACTATGCTCTGGTTCTGGGCTCTCTCAAGGAATTGTGTCGTCCTACACAGAACCACTTCTCAGCTCCCCCTGGCTATTATGTGTCCATAGTGATATCCTCCTGTATGCACCCAACAAGGTAAAAGCCAAAGTTACGTCTAGTGCTCAAGTGACTCATTCAAGCTTAGTGTGCAATTCTGGGATCTCAACATGTTTCACCACAGGGGGAATCCCTGAAAGTGTGTGAATGATTTCAAGGGCCAATAAGGGTGTATTTAACCTCACAGACAGAGGTTCATTTCCACATTTATATACTATAGCATTGTGATTAGCTGGTGGTTGTGGCTGGCTGTTTAAAGGAATAGAATGATAGTAGACATAGAATGTATTAAAGAACGTATTAAATCTTTCCCCGAATGACTCACTGAATATGGCTCGTAAAATTGGGCGAAGGTTTCCCTAATAGTGAGTTTAAAAAAGAAAGATAGGGAAGAAAATACAGCAACTTAAATTCTTCCTGCATAAGAGTGAAACAGTCATAATTACAAGAGGGGATTACGTCTGCTGGCCACCTTGATTCTTCTCGAGCGGTGTATAAGTGTTGTCTAACTTACATCCACCCACATACACCCTACTCGTCACAGATGGACAAGCGTTACTTCGAATGGTTAGTGTAGAAACCGAGATCTTGGGTTCACAGTAAGCAGAGGAAAAATACTTCCAATATTGGGAAACATCTGGTTGCTAAAAACTGTTACAATTGTTAAATGACGGTAATCCTATCGGCTCGCTCTATGATGAATGCCAATTATGAAACAGCGTAACTCTTCTGGATAAAATCCACTTGGATACGACTGTCAAAAGTAGGGAGAAATGTTATTTGTTTTCACAACCCAGTGGGCTGATAAAGTTGAACAAATTACTTCTGGGTTATATAAGTCTAGTTAAATTTACCATTTAAAATGTTACTTTGTCTCCTTGGCCAATCCTGTTCACAAATGAACTTGGGGACGCGTAAGCTAAGAAAAAGACAACATTAATCAATCAGTAAATGAAGAAAAAAAAAACCGCTGGCCGCTCTTGTGATCAGGTCTGCTCAAGAATAAAGAAACATTATGGAAAAAATGCTACTATTCTATATATCTGCATATATGCACACGGAAGGGACAAAGACGATCTATTATCCACTCCGTCAGTCCTGATTAAAGTTAAAAGGCACACGGTGTTTTTAGCCTATCCCATCGCACGTCGCTTTTCGCCCGCGCTGCAACGATTAGCGTACAATGTCAATTATTATTTAATTGTCCCTACGCGCACTTACATAAATATCGCCTGTCGTTAATAGCTATTAAATTGTCGGCGTCTGTTGGTCATCGTATGGTATTAAATAATAGTCACTTACTATAAGTACACAAAATGAAATATAACGTGAATTCTATGGTCCACTATCAGTCGCGCCTAGCATATAATATCAGTCAGCTAAACCGTATCTTCTTGTTTGAGAAAGCGGGTGGTTAAAATTAACATTACAACTAAAACATCTGGTATAGAACAGCTACTCGTTATTATTTCACTGGTTGTAACAGCTAAAACTCTAAATGAATTAAAATGGTAAAAGCTTTAACACTTTAACATTTAAGCACTAATTTCTATTACCAGAACCTCAGAATGACAATCCCCACGAATACTATTAACACATCTTCCACAATGGTTCTAGACTACGTGTTTAGGCTATCCGAAAAATTCTGAGTGACAACTGATAGCTGGTTTCGGAAGACACAGTTTATTTATCATCATGTTTATCTGATCTATAAAGGATGCTACTTTTCACACTATTGTGCATAGCAGGAAATCAGAAAACTAAGTTCCCCAGATAAAAGGCTTTCACGGTCGCTCTGTCGGGCATTGCTAATCGACATCAGAGACTTACAACCGTGTAACCGGTTCCTCGGAGATTTTCCCCGCTTCTGAAGATCAAAGTGTTAACTCCCCTCTGTATACGAACTTCAAAGGGTACACGGGGAAATATTTTTGTCCGTGCGACTACTTCAAAAAGATCCGGTGTTTTCCCACGTGCAGTCTGTCAGATATCCGTTGATTGACAGATCAGCTCGCGTGAGAAACTTGATAAACAAACCCTATTCGCTCCCCGCTATGACTGGCAGGTCGCGAAAGTTGGTAAACAACTTCGTTTGTTTATGTTCAAGTAGAAGAGGCGTGGATTAAAAAGTGAGTAAACGCAGGCTGTAAATGCATGGATTTGTTAGCAAATCGTAGAACGCTACGAGGTCACGAAAGACTGTCAGATACTGTAGGCTATATTTCCATTATACGTCACAATATACAATAAAGTAAGGCTATGCCAGCAAAGTACATCGACTTATATCCCAAACATTATTGGGGTATAACACCTATACAACGTATAAGCATCCGTTATACCTCAAATGTTATAAATCACAAGTCATATATGAATTATACATAATGTACCAGAGGAAAATAAAACATGAACTTACCCACTCAGAAAGAATTCTTTCTAATGGCTGGCCTAGAGAGTTAATAAATGCTCTCTGTTACATTTGCTTTGTTACAGTGGTCATTTAAAGATGACTTTAGATATGCCTCCATGCATGTGCTAGCTGAAAGAACTAGTTATTATTTTCAGGTCTTAATAATTATCAAACGTTAGATTGGAGTTGCCAAAGTTCACTTATTATTGAATAGCGAATGAGTTCAGATATAACCTGCCGACTTCAGTCTAGGTTGAAGGGACCGTGCCCTTACATATGAAAGCAAACGCCACTACGAAATAAAAATATCGAGGAAGTTGAGGGGAACTGCGGTAAGACGTGGAGTACAATGGGTGGGTTTGAAAAAAAATCGAAAAAAGGTGATTCGTCTTACGAGGACAAAAGACAAAGAAAGTAGTTCCTTTTCAGCCATGCTTCGCCTTCAGGGAAGTACCTAGGTTTCATTTATTTTTATTTTTATTTATTTTTATTTTTATATTTCTTTAAGTTCTTATGTCTCCTATCTAGCCTTCACTTTCTTTCTTTTCCTGACGAAGGCCTTGTGGCCGTAACGTAGACTACTTTCTTTGTCTTTTGTCCTCGTAAGACGAATCACCTTTTTTTTCAAACCCACCCATTGTACCCGAAATAAAAATAAAAGCAATAACGAAACACACACAGTCAAGCACACGATTTTAACAATCCTAATCGATTACTAGAATATGTTTAATCGAAGATTAATCGATCAATTTCGAACAATTTGAAAAATTATAAAAATCATAAATAGTAGGTTTTTTTATGTTAAATCACTGAGAACTTTATTTATTTTACCTGTTATAAGGCAACATGCTCCTGAAATTTTAATGAAAATACCGAAACGTTGCAACCAAACAATGTAATATTATTGACCATACTTGCCAAATTCCATATCACAAACCTCTGACATAGCAAATACTCTCGCATTTAAGCGAAACACGTAAACATTGACAAAAACGTAATAATCGAAAAATTTTGTTTTTATCAATTAATCGATTAAAAAAAATTTAACAGATTTTTCGATTAATTAATCGTTTAAGATTCCAGCCCTAAAATATATGTATGCACATTTGTTTACAGTGGTGTAGAAGGGCCGCAGAATTAAAAAAATTTTTTTAAATTATCTCTGATTTACGATTTTTTGTTCTTTATACAATTTTTTTCCTTGACTCTATTTTGCCGCCCCTGTCGTCACATTTTGTCGACTGCCTTGTTCTCGGAATGGTAAAGCTGCCCTGCCTCTATGAACCATGAAGAGTGAAAATGAAAATAATATTATAAAGTAACATGATTAGTAAACTAATATCAGTCACTTATTTTATTTGATGTTTTTTTTTTTTTTTTTTTTTTACAGTCAAAGAAAAGATCTAAAAACAAACTAACCTTGGACTTCATCCACATCAGTGCTGCGAGGTCACAAAGCCAGCGACAGGCAATATGCAGTAAAACAAAATTAAGAATAGTTCGCCTGAACCGAATTTCGTGGCCTATTTATACATAATAACCCGAACTTCAGTTAACAATAATTTATAATTAAACACAATACGTTTTCAAAAAGCTCGAAGGGAGTGCGAGGGGTTTTGATGTACGCTTGACAAACACGAAACAGATCCTACATCTGTTGCACACATGTTAAAAGAATGTTACCTCGGTGTGCCATCTGTTCGTTCATATGTAAATCTAATTTTTATACCGTAGAGTTATTTCGCCCAGCCTTCCTACAGTGTGTGTCCATTGTAGGTGAATAATGCTAAACTACATGTTTGAACGCCCCGTGTAGTTCACAGGGCGTCTGAAGAGACAAAGAAAGGATAGGCTACTGCGCCTTTATGCATGTCGTACTAGGCAACTAATTAAATCAGGAGTGAAGCTGGAAGTCGCTATCAAACTGGAGTGTGGTCTCTTCCCTATGCATGAGGGCAGAAAAGACAAAAGGAGGTTGGCACCTGGGAGTCATGACGCAAGAAGGCCAGCCCCCTTTGGAGTGTAAATGAGATAAAAGGGCTGAAACATTTGTGTAACAGAGGTGCCGCATCTAATGATTAGATTGCCTCCTCTTGTTACGTTACGTATAGAGTTTCCTGTCATTGTAAGTGAAAGAGGTTGTACAGAATAGACAAATAAAGGTCCTGGGTTAGATTCTCCGGTGAGCCTATCACTTCTGTTGTTGTTTTTTTCTTCTGTTGTCTAGTTCTCCACTTCTTGATTTCTCACAAGGCCCGAAACATACCTGTATGTGTGTAATATTAATTTATTTACCAGTATAGGATAGGTATTGTACTGCCATCAATGGTACCTATACCATCTAGCGATATGGCAGCTTGTGTACCCTGACAATCCCCAGAGCTATGCCAGTGGGAGATTTACTCCTGGTAGGTTCAACCAAGCTGGACTGGTCTGCGTGGGTAGGGGTCAGACAAAAGCTGGTACTCTGGTCCTCTAGGTTGGGGGTTTTAGCACAGGGCCGACACCCCTGTCTATGTAAAAAAAATCGCACGTTACGGAAACAACAATAAATGGAAAAACTTTGCTACGGGACGGACATCCGGAGTCTCAGGCTCGTATGACTGACAGTGGTGAAAGCCGAAAGGAAGCCACTGGCATGAAAACGGATGCCCCGACCGCAAAACACGAAACCAGAATTGGTTTTTGGAACGTCAGAACTATGAATGAGGCAGGAAAGATGAGACAAATCACAGCAGAGATGAGGAACTACAAGATACATATCCTGGGAATAAGCGAGAGCAGATTGACAGGTAGGGGGAGAATAAAAACAGCTACAGGGGAAACAGTACTTTATTCTGGCAGAGAGGATGGTCTGCACAACGAAGGTGTAGCCATTATCCTGAAGAAAGGAATGGAAAGGTCTTTACTGGAATGGAAACCCATCAACAACAGACTCATAAGAGCAAGACTAAGAAGGAGGTTCACCAACACCACAATTATACAATGCTATGCACCAACAAACGATAGCGATGAAGAGATCAAGGACGAGTTCTATCAACAGGTACAAAAAGAAATGGAAACTACACCCAGGTGGGGTAAATGAGGTTACTGGTGTTATTAATTAGGGGTAAACTGAATGAGGTCAAGCTGTGTAAGTTCCCTGAGTCTAATTGTTGATGATGATTCTCAGAGTCCCTATCCGCCACCTCTCAGATCTCAATCTGTGTGAAATAGGCTCTGTGATGTTGTGTGGCTAAGTGTGTCTAGGGTAATGTATTTAATATAAGGACGAAATAAAATGTAAACAGAACTGTAACTCAATAATATTAAAGTGAGTAAGACTTTGGTTAAAGTTTAGGTAATTATCTTACAATTTAATGTCCCTGTACCTCAATTTTTCTGGGACAGGGATTGTCAAACTCAATAAATTTATTTATATACACTATTTAAAATAAATAACTGGAACTCTGTCCAAGTATCTTGTTTCTGTGAATAAAGATCACTGTAAGAATTCCACCCACTGATCTGTCTATCTGCTTGTACGTATCACTGTTATTATGTTGGACAGATTGTCTTCTTCATCATCTCAAAGGGAGTTTATTATTTATTATTTTGATTATGGTTGTGGTGGAATTATTGATGTTACACTCTCAGTGTCACGTAGGGTTTATATTCATTTAATTTCCTACAACTTCTTCCTATTCTTTCACCCGGAAATTCTCTCTTTTATTATCTCTGTATTTCATTTTTTCCTGTATTTTTTTCACCCATTCGTTTTGCGAATATTATTTTCATATAATTCGCAAACTTTAACTGTTTTCCCTTCTCATAAACTGAGAATCGCGCTAGGACGATATTACGTAGATGTCAGGGCTGCAGGGCGTCAGAAGGCGTGATAAGTCGGTTCGCTGAACATAGGACGTAGCAAATCGTCTACATTCTCACCGAGCGCGCGAGCTTCTTCTCGGCATTAGTCCCGGTGAGGTGTGATACTTTACATCTGCACCGGTCAGTATCCAGACATTTGTCTGGAAAATCCCAAACTGACACGGCGCTCACTTGGGCCATGGTCAGCTGTAGTGTGAAAACTGCCCTGAAATGGAGTCAGGCTGTCTGGGCTTTGAAACTGACACGCGTACATCGTGGTCAGTAGGTGACAGTTACGACACGCGTTAAGCGGACGTAAATGTTGGGAGTAGGGGAGATAATTTCGCTTGGCGAAATGAGTTTGGGCCCTTTGTCTGATTTTAAGATATTGGCCAAGTTTGAAACGTTAATTTCATTCTCGCTCATAGACTCCACAGTAGATAGGTCGCTCGAAAACAGAATAGCTGTTAGCGAAGATCTCAGTTTGTTTCGGCAATTTGTCGAACTTCTAGACTTCCAGAAATATTTTCAGCATTTTTATTCTTAAGTTGTGCGACTACCTGTAATTCTGTGGTTGAGGTAATTAATATGATAGATATATAGATTTTGTGAGTGTTAAAGTGTTAAATCGCTTAATTCATTTTAATCTATTTCTTTAGCGCAGAAGAGAAATAAAGTGGTAGGCTATTATATTTTCTAGGGAAGCATTCAGTGGAAAGCAGAATAAAATTAAAATTTCTAGCTTATAACGGCAATTGTAGCTATTTATAAATTTAATTTAACTGCTAATACTCAGTCGAGGGTATTTTTCTAAACTAACGTATAAACTCTAGAATCCAGCCTCATGAATGGTGACGGAATACGCACGTGTTCTTAATTTATGAGGATTGCTGATTTTTAAATATAACTTACGTCACGGGAAGTTTAAATGATAAGCAAAGCTCTCTGCTTGCAAGTTTAAATGTAAGTTTTAACCAGTACAGATTCTGTTTATTATATTATATGTGTTATTTTTCCTCCACACAGTGAAAGTTTTGGGGTGACCCTAACTTTACCAGCACCTAGTAGTAGTTTCCATACTTGTGAAGAAATAGACAGTCCTTATTTTGAACCACGTGGGTTTTCTCAAGTAACACTGATCTGACGGTGCAAGTTAGACAGAAATACTAATAATATCCCTATAACGGGTTTTCAAAGACTGTAATGATAAATACTGGACCTTGGAGCCAGCACTTAATTTCTTCTAGAAACTCTATATAATTTGCTGCCTGGTGGCGTGAATATTAACAATCACTTCCCGACTAGATTATATCTTGTGGACAAATCTGTGGTGTGACTAAAGTGAATCCTATACTGAGAGAAGGCACCGACCTGACATTCATCATTTTTTAGAAACCTACGCTATTGACACTGTGCTCTGCTAACTCCCGCACCTGGAATAATTGTTAGGTGACTTAATCAGACATTTGAACAAATTTGCATACCCAAGTAGTCGTTCCCGGAGACTCCAAGTTAAATACGTCTTTTGGAACTGGGGACTTCTTGGCAGAAGACTGCATTTTTTGAGTCTGTGTGAAAATCTAAAATCAATGTGTTCCAAGAGGCAGCAAGCAAGCAAAGTCGTGAGTACAAGTATGAGAAGCCATGGCGGAATGAATGAGTGTACGCTGGTTTGAGTGATATTTTTCACTATTTTCTCTTTGACACCCTGTTGCTGTCCTAAATTTTTTTCAATCTGCATAATTTGTTGCTAAGGCTAGAGTTCTTGTGTTTTGTCTTAGGTTAAAATCAGATTTTTTTCAAACTCTGTGCATATAATTACGAGATAAAACAAAGACAACTCTTAGACTCAAACCCTATGTATCTGTGACTCGGGCGCCATCATCTGTTCTCTTAACGGGGCCGGGCTAAACCTAGAGTTAACACTATAACGGGGCTATCATCCTTGCAACATTTCCTTGATTTTTTATGACTATGTGTATATGTATTTTCCTTGATGTACTTTCTTTGATGTTGTGAGCCGATTTTTCCTGATAATAAAATCGCTCTTGAACTTAATAATCGTGTTTGGTCAGCTCGTTCTAGATAATATATATATATATCATTGTTATAGTTTTCCCACGTCTGTGTGTTTACCTGTCGTCACGTGTATGTGCGTGCCTGTGAGTGATAGAAATATACGTAATATGTATATTGGTGTAGTCTGTCTGACGCTGTAACAACTGTTGTAGAAGATAGGTGAGAGAGAGAAGAATTTTTTTCGCTTTCAGAGACAGCCACTATATCAAATCTATCATCTCACGTGTGTGGAAATTCTATTACCTTTCACTAACTCTCACTGAGTCTATCACCCATTCAAACCTATTCAGAAGGGACCAAACCTAGTCTTAATTCTCCTATCGGAAATCTACGACAAATGGGGACTCGTTTCCGGTCTTTGAACTTAGAATAGGAAGACGAGTACGACAAACGTGGACTCGTCTATCTGGATTTTGTATTTAAGATTCTTATTCTGTAATAGAGTAAGAGTGTGATGTCTTGTGAGTTGTGTATCTTTTTAAAAAAATTACCCCCTAGACTAGCGATCTGTTTACGGGCGTGCTGACCACACAAACTAATAAGTTTTTTTTTCCACAGCATCTTTGAATAATATACATTTTGGTTACAGGTTGATTTGTCGGGATATATGTTAATTGCTGATTGTAATACTAAATGCTGGTAAAGTGGTGAGTGTATAACATTCACTGGGTACTGAGGCAGAACGGCGTTTGAACTAAGTTAAGGAGTGTGTTTCGGACTTTTTGTCCAGATTAATTCCCTCCCTTACCCGATCTGACTTCAGGGGCGAACTTATAGTGGATTTTTAAAAATTAAGGGATTATTTTTCTCTTTAATTTTTGCAATATTCTTTTGCTTTTCCACTGTAGCAACTTATTTTTCAGAAGTTATCTTAACTACCATTTAGTTGGCGTAGTCGTGTTTTGCATTAAGTGCTTTATTGCCGATAATAGCAGCGATAGTTAGATTTTACTTTGGAGGAGGTATCCCAGGGTTAAGGATATCATCTTTTGAATTTTTGGTTTTTTTTTCTCGTAAGTGGTAGGAACCAGGTTATTCTTTTTCCTATTTTCTATCTCCACGTGTCTCAGTCACTGACATAATATGGCCGAGAGGGCAAAGCTTAGACAACTCCTCAGGGACGAAGCGAGAGAGGAGGGACTGGAAGGAGAAGAAGCGAAAGCTTTTGTCAGGGACGAACTTGAGAGATATGATGCGGAGAGGAAAGCAGAAGAAGAACTAAGGAGGAAAGAAGAAGCAGCGGAGAGGAAGGAAGCGGAAGACCGGCTATTACAGCAGAAGAAGATGGATGAAGAAATGGAAATTCGCAGTGCGAACGAACGAGAGGAGGAGGGAGACAACATGAGTTGGCTCTTAAAGCTCTAGAGTTCCAAAGTCGTGGGGCTGCCTCTACCTCCAGCAATGGAGAGTCTTCTCCTCATTCTTCCTTAACTGACCCTGCTAACACTCAATCTCTTCAACTAAATGCTATGTCTTTCACTCTTGAATCTTTTCCTTGTCCAAATGAGAAGATTGACACTTGGCTAGAAAAATTTGAGAAAATTGCAACTCTGTACGGTTTAGAGAGGTCGCGTTGGAATATGAAACTTTCCCAGGCCCTAAAAGGTTCTGCTTATGATGTTTATTCTAAGCTGGAAAGTAGCCAACAAGACGACTACGATGTGTTGAAGAAAGCGTTACTGGAGCGCTTTGAAATGAACGCTCGCAAGTTTTTGCAACTGTTTCGCAACAGCCGGAAAGAGAATTCTGAAACTTTTCACCAGTTCTCATCTCGTCTTAAGGGATATCTAACAAAGTGCCTTGAGCTTTCGCAGCTCCCCTCTACCTATGAAGGTCTTGAGGAACTTGTTCTAACTGAACAAATAAAGAACACTTTGTCTGCTGATACCCGGAGATTTCTCGCTGAGCAGGGGGCAGAAAAACTTGAAGACATTTTGGAAAAGTCTGAGCGTTATCACAATGCGCTGGCTGAACTACCGGCCACAAAGCGGAAACCGACAGAGGAGCATTTTCGAAAACATAACCTAGAGCAATCTTCTCAGGCTTCTAACCAAAACAACCACAGAGAAACTGGACCTCAAAACCCCCCTCCTGAAAAATCCAAGTTCTACAAGAACAAGTACCCCAACCACCCCAAACAGTCTGATCAACCCGACCGCCCTACATGGCAGCGTAGCCAGAAAGGACAAGGTGGCAAAGGGAGAACCCCCGAGCACGGGACATATGATCAGACCGAGCACACCGAGCCTAAACGCATCGGATGCTTATTAACAGTCTCGCAAGGCGGAATTATTGACAGTGATTCCCAACCTCTTGGGGATAGACCCTCAACGCGAGGTATTGTTATTTTGAACGGTTCTCAAACTTCTTGCTTATTTGACACGGGGCTTTCTTACGATTGCATTGTTGCCAGAAACCTGGTTAAACCCGGTCAAGAGACAGGAGAGACCGTCAAACTTTGTGGAGTTCGTAAGAGTGATGCACCTACAGCGCTTCCCATCGCATTGGTGGAGATACACTCTGACTTTGTCAGAGGCGTGATCAAAGCGGCTGTTATGGATGACCCCATCTACCCAGTCATACTTGGCGGGAGATACGTGTGTATTGGGAAACCGGAAGAGCCGATTGTGGCAGCAGTAACTACAAGAGGGCAAACCAAGAAGGAACGGGAGCCTGCGCCAAATTTGTTACCTATGGAACTTAAAGAAGCGCAATACAAGGACCCTACTTTGGCACCCTGCTTTAGGAAACTGCCCATGGCTAAGGAACCCAAACAGCAGGGGGACATTTTTTCTGAGGATGGCGTACTTTATCGGAGAACGGGCAAGCCTGACCAAGGTTACAACCAGCTCCTAGTACCGAAACAGTACAGAAGCCAAATCCTAGAAATGGGGCACTCTCTTCCCTTTAGCGGACATATGGGACAGAACGCCACAAACCAACGTATAACCACTCATTATTGGTGGCCAGGAGTAAACACTGATATTATCAGGTACGTCAAATCCTGTGCCCAGTGCCAACGTGTACCACCCAAGCAACGGACCCCCCCAGTCCACATGGGTGAAATGCCAATAATGGGAACACCATTCGAACGGGTTGTGATCGACATTTTAGGGCCTTTCGAAAGGACTAAAAGAAGGAACAGGTTTATCCTGACCTTAGTCGATACATGCACTTTATGGGCAGAAGCTATCCCGCTAACATGCGCAGATGCCAAGCATGTCGCAGAAGCCCTCGTGCAGATTTTCACTCGGTTGGGATTCCCGCAGCAAGTGTTGACGGATAATGGATCTCCATACCGAAACCTGTTGATGGATGAGATCGTTAAGATCTTGAGGACCCAGCACATCCACACTAAGCCATATACTCCGGCCGGAAATGGGCTCGTGGAACGTGCTAATGGAAACCTCACCATGATGCTAAGTAAGCTGGCACAAGTGAAACCTGAAGATTGGGATCTCTGTATTCCTGCAGCATTATTTGGCTACAGAGAATCTCCTCATACTTCCACAGGATTTCCGCCAGCTACACTCTTATTTGGCAGACCCATTAAGGGCCCGCTTGAAGCCTTACTTCAGTCTCTGACAGACGAGAAGGCGGATGAGACAGTCGTCTCAGCAAGTAAATATGTGTCGGTTTTAAAGGAACGGTTGAAACTAGGGTGGGACCTAGCAACGACTAACTTTAAGCGAGCACGCACCAAGCACGCTAACCGATACAGGAAAGTCGCGGAAGAGAGAGAACTGGAAGCAGGAGAGAAAGTTTTGGTGTTGCTCCCTACCGAGAACAACCAACTGAAGATCGGATGGCAAGGGCCGTTTACCGTCCTGAAAAAGATTTCTAAGGCTAACTACCAGATCTCTATTGAAGGAATGGAGAAGGTTTTCCATTTAAATCTCTTAAAGAGATACTTGGAAAAACCAGTGCCAACCTCCGACCATCTCCTGACGATCGCCAAAACTGACGAAGATGACGATAGTGGCAGGGATATTCCACCGCTATCACAGGAAATCTTTCAAAAATGTCAGAAGCGGCGACGCTCTTTCAAGCGCGCATATGAGACATTCCAGGGGAAGGAAACTTTGAGGAGTGGACTTGAGTAGGAATTGGACAGAGATGGAGGGGGAATATGAGAGGGAAGAGGACAGACACCCCGAAGCTACGGTTATAGGAAATTAAACTCCATAACGTAGACATGGAGTGCTTCCATATCTTAAAGGGGGGAGGCTCTGTCACGTAGGGTTTATATTCATTTAATTTCCTACAACTTCTTCCTATTCTTTCACCCGGAAATTCTCTCTTTTATTATCTCTGTATTTCATTTTTTCCTGTATTTTTTTTCACCCATTCGTTTTGCGAATATTATTTTCATATAATTCGCAAACTTTACCTGTTTTCCCTTCTCATAAACTGAGAATCGCGCTAGGACGATATTACGTAGATGTCAGGGCTGCAGGGCGTCAGAAGGCGTGATAAGTCGGTTCGCTGAACATAGGACGTAGCAAATCGTCTACATTCTCACCGAGCGCGCGAGCTTCTTCTCGGCATTAGTCCCGGTGAGGTGTGATACTTTACATCTGCACCGGTCAGTATCCAGACATTTGTCTGGAAAATCCCAAACTGACACGGCGCTCACTTGGGTCATGGTCAGCTGTAGTGTGAAAACTGCCCTGAAATGGAGTCAGGCTGTCTGGGCTTTGAAACTGACACGCGTACATCGTGGTCAGTAGGTGACAGTTACGACACGCGTTAAGCGGACGTAAATGTTGGGAGTAGGGGAGATAATTTCGCTTGGCGAAATGAGTTTGGGCCCTTTGTCTGATTTTAAGATATTGGCCAAGTTTGAAACGTTAATTTCATTCTCGCTCATAGACTCCACAGTAGATAGGTCGCTCGAAAACAGAATAGCTGTTAGCGAAGATCTCAGTTTGTTTCGGCAATTTGTCGAACTTCTAGACTTCCAGAAATATTTTCAGCATTTTTATTCTTAAGTTGTGCGACTACCTGTAATTCTGTGGTTGAGGTAATTAATATGATAGATATATAGATTTTGTGAGTGTTAAAGTGTTAAATCGCTTAATTCATTTTAATCTATTTCTTTAGCGCAGAAGAGAAATAAAGTGGTAGGCTATTATATTTTCTAGGGAAGCATTCAGTGGAAAGCAGAAAAAAAAATTAAAATTTCTAGCTTATAACGGCAATTGTAGCTATTTATAAATTTAATTTAACTGCTAATACTCAGTCGAGTGTATTTTTCTAAACTAACGTATAAACTCTAGAATCCAGCCTCATGAATGGTGACGGAATACGCACGTGTTCTTAATTTATGAGGATTGCTGATTTTTAAATATAACTTACGTCACGGGAAGTTTAAATGATAAGCAAAGCTCTCTGCTTGCAAGTTTAAATGTAAGTTTTAAACCAGTACAGATTCTGTTTATTATATTATATGTGTTATTTTTCCTCCACACAGTGAAAGTTTTGGGGTGACCCTAACTTTACCAGCACCTAGTAGTAGTTTCCATACTTGTGAAGAAATAGACAGTCCTTATTTTGAACCACGTGGGTTTTCTCAAGTAACACTGATCTGACGGTGCAAGTTAGACAGAAATACTAATATCCCTATAACGGGTTTTCAAAGACTGTAATGATAAATACTGGACCTTGGAGCCAGCACTTAATTTCTTCTAGAAACTCTATATAATTTGCTGCCTGGTGGCGTGAATATTAACAATCATTTCCCGACTAGATTATATCTTGTGGACAAATCTGTGGTGTGACTAAAGTGAATCCTATA
Source organism: Oreohelix idahoensis (assembly GCA_024509875.1). Lineage (NCBI taxonomy): Eukaryota > Metazoa > Mollusca > Gastropoda > Stylommatophora > Oreohelicidae > Oreohelix > Oreohelix idahoensis. Next base: position 71,894 of record JAMPIV010005614.1, on the reverse strand, counting down.
CTGAGAGAAGGCACCGACCTGACATTCATCATTTTTTAGAAACCTACGCTATTGACACTGTGCTCTGCTAACTCCCGCGCCTGGAATAATTGTTAGGTGACTTAATCAGACATTTGAACAAATTTGCATACCCAAGTAGTCGTTCCCGGAGACTCCAAGTTAAATACGTCTTTTGGAACTGGGGACTTCTTGGCAGAAGACTGCATTTTTTGAGTCTGTGTGAAAATCTAAAATCAATGTGTTCCAAGAGGCAGCAAGCAAAGTCGTGAGTACAAGTATGAGAAGCCATGGCGGAATGAATGAGTGTACGCTGGTTTGAGTGATATTTTTCACTATTTTCTCTTTGACACCCTGTTGCTGTCCTGAATTTTTTTCAATCTGCATAATTTGTTGCTAAGGCTAGAGTTCTTGTGTTTTGTCTTAGGTTAAAATCAGATTTTTTTCAAACTCTGTGCATATAATTACGAGATAAAACAAAGACAACTCTTAGACTCAAACCCTATGTATCTGTGACTCGGGCGCCATCATCTGTTCTCTTAACGGGGCCGGGCTAAACCTAGAGTTAACACTATAACGGGGCTATCATCCTTGCAACATTTCCTTGATTTTTTATGACTATGTGTATATGTATTTTCCTTGATGTACTTTCTTTGATGTTGTGAGCCGATTTTTCCTGATAATAAAATCGCTCTTGAACTTAATAATCGTGTTTGGTCAGCTCGTTCTAGATAATATATATATCATTGTTATAGTTTTCCCACGTCTGTGTGTTTACCTGTCGTCACGTGTATGTGCGTGCCTGTGAGTGATAGAAATATACGTAATATGTATATTGGTGTAGTCTGTCTGACGCTGTAACAACTGTTGTAGAAGATAGGTGAGAGAGAGAAGAATTTTTTTCGCTTTCAGAGACAGCCACTATATCAAATCTATCATCTCACGTGTGTGGAAATTCTATTACCTTTCACTAACTCTCACTGAGTCTATCACCCATTCAAACCTATTCAGAAGGGACCAAACCTAGTCTTAATTCTCCTATCGGAAATCTACGACACTCAGTGCCGGTCTAACGGACTTATCTTATAAACTGGTGACAACTGTTGGCTCTTGGGTTCTCAGAAGCATTTAACTGGCTTTGGAGCTGAAGAAATGGGGTAGCTGCGGCAACAAGGCTGAGCGTTCCTCCCAAACTTTCTTCCCTCACCCGGTTTTCTGCCACCACTAGGTATGCTGGTATATGACCTGTAATGAGAGGAAAATGCCCTCCCCATATAGATCTCATCTAATATTTAATTCCACACACAAACACGGTGACAACTCACCCTGATCAGTTATGTGTGCTGATCATTGCACCAATCTGTATCTGCCATTGTTTAACACCATTGCTGTGTTGTAGCAAAGTTTAATTTGCTGGAGAGGTTATGATGGTAAAAGATAAGAATGATAGAGTTAGATGTGTTAACCGTGTGAGGTCAAGCTATGTAAGACCTTGAGTCTAGTGGTTGAAGAAGATGAGTTCACAAGGGACCTAACGCTACCTCTCAAGATCTCACACGGTGCTGTAAATTAATTCTAATGTATGGTGTTTGATGTGGCTAGTGTCTAGGGGATGCAATGAAATGATGGTACATCAAAACAACACAGTATAACTCTCTAATAGAATCTTACTAACGCTTTTGTTTAGTTTTCAATTTGGAAATATTTTGTTTGTACAATTTATTGAGCCTGTCCTGCAATCTCTTTTGGACAGTTCTTTTAAAACTGAAGAAAATGTATGTTACACTGAAAAGTGAACTGAAAATAAGGACTCTTGGTCCAACAATAATACTATTAATATTAAAATGTTCCGTAAGGTGTTTCACAGCCTGTTAAGTAATAATTATTAATGTGAGTCAGTTATTGGAGAGACTGTTTATGTCATAATTTCCCCGAGAGTTTCTGTTAATGGGTAGGGAAACAGTTTTCTCCAGATAAAGTGTCAGATTGCCCAGATTGTGGCACATAACCTGAAATTTCCTTCGTGAAGATTCAATCGTTGATATGGCTCTGTAAAGAACTTCAGCTCTCAGAGCTCCACTTGACAATTATTATACAGAATACGCTGTACTGGAGACGTTACTGTCTTCAATCGTACTTCAGCTTTCCTGTCACCGGCTGGTAACAGGAAATAAAACCCTGCAACATAATAGACACCCTGGCCTTTTCATATCTGTTATATTTTCCCCTCAACTCTCTACATGACATGATGGGGTTCAGCCTCGTGTGCATTACAAGTGCACCAGCCCCTAAGTTTTTTTGAACTCACATCATATTGTGACCACACTTCAGGTCCATATGGCAGATACGCCACTGTCATTTTACATAGTCTTCTTCAACACAATTTAATAGAAGTATGTACATCTCCTTATATGCATATGTGATTTGCTTCTATTACAAAATATAAATGCTCCAGGCAATTACAAGTGTTCAGCGAACACAGAGGCTTGCTATTCTACTTTAGTCTTACAATAAATTTTAATTACAACAAGGCAATATTCAAACATAAATCAAATAGGTATACCCAAACTGTCTCTTTAGGCATGTCATACACTTTCCCACTTTTTGCCTTTGCAAATATTACATAATAATATAGATATTCTTCTTTCCAGAATTCAATGAAAAATGCACAGGTGCGATGGATGGCACAAATTCAGCTTTGCTGCTGGCTAGACTATGACAAATACTTTTTAGTTTTAGTTACAAATAAAAGTCACACTTCTAGGATCACATCGACCTGCTTCAGGGACAGCTTTCTACAAAATGGAAAAACCTAACTAAGTTTTCCATAATATAAAATGCGTTGGCCAATCAGATCGGAATACTAAGCTTTTCAATTTTGAATTTGAAAATAAAGTCGAAATTACATCTCAATTTTTCAAATGTACGTCGGTCACATTTTGGAATTAAAAGTTAAAATCAGTCTTGGTTTTTGACCTAACAAGTTCTGCCTCTCATTCACTTCAAGATTTCCACTACCAAATATTTTTAGTTTTAGGCCATCCCATAATATCTCTACCCTTGCCTGTCTCATTTCCCCTAACGCGTCCAAAAGTAACCGTTAGTGAATGCAAAAACAAGCGTCTGTTTGTTCATCTGTCTGGGCATATCTAGTCTTTTGTCAATATCTTTACTTTTAATGGGGCGATCTTGAAAACTGTAACATAATATTACTCAGGAGATCATATGCTATCAAACTAACTAGGTTTTATGGCCTTATTCCCCTTAATAAAGAATTACGTATATTTTCCATGTGAGTTTCAATTTCTAATATTACATAAACACGCCATCTCTCTCCCCGCGTCTGTGTAGTTCAATTCGAAATAACAAGTCTGTGACGTCATAAAATGTACCAATTTGCAGACAGAGCGAGGCATGTGTGTTTATACCAGTCACTCTGCGTGCTTATGGAACGAACAAATATTGGACTTAGTGTCGAATTTTTCCATCTGCCGCTAACAATATCGCCCGCGTTTGCCTACAATTTTGCGTGTTTCAACCATTTGTGTCAAAAGTCTCATTCTAAAAATACACTTGCCTCTCTCCTCCTTTTCCCCCTTTTGGTCTGAAACAAAGCTATATCCGTCAAAATTGTTACCGATATTTTCAAGGTCACTGGCAAACGATAGTATCTTTACACTACGATTCTGTCTAGCTAAAATCAACGCGCTGACTGGCGTGGGGAAAGAAGACGCGTCACAACTTAACTATTTTTATTTCTACCTATCTTTCTTTTTACTTACAAATAATAATTTTATCGGTGTATCAATGTAATTTTATCACATGTGTAAACATTCTTCTTCAGTGATAGTACATAGCTCTTGTTTCCTCCTCCAAGAAGTCTCTTCCATACAATAGATAGGGGTGTACAATACATTGCTTGTGATCCCTTAATATCTCTTTACAACATCCTATACAGGGCTTGTAGTTCATACAATAGATAGTGTGTGCTTAATCTAGCACTGAAACCTGTGGATAAATTCTTTCTAACATTCTCTACATGATTTTACATAATATTTAAACATTTATGGCACTGCAAAAGCCAATATCCCTTCTGGGTTACTGCATTGGCATGCGCAAAATTTGTAAGCCACTGGCAAATATTTTATGCCTTTCTTTCACTCCGGAAGACAGCATTCCTATTTCGTCTATCATAACACAATTGTGGCCTGCATGTTAATTAAAGCAATACAATTACTTATTGTGCCTTACCCTCAAACAAGAATATCACATATCATAAGCTTGACTTTGGCAGTTAATGGGTTCTACCACTGCCTTAAGTGTCCAGACGGTGAAAGCTTTGGTCACATAAGCTTTCCCTCTGATGTCAGCTTTAGATAGTTTTAATTTCAAATGGCGGTTGTTGCCAGCGAAATGTTAATTTTATTGCCCCAAGCTACTCTATGCCTTAACCACTCAGAACGCGTGTCAAGAAATTTCTAACTTTTCTCACGCAACCAAATTGAGCAGTTTATAAGTGGGTTTGTTCGTCTGTCTCAATTTTTATTTATACAATATCTTGGTTATTAATGGGTCAATTTTTAATATTAAAAGTGATTATTAAAGGGACAACTGTCCTCTATCTTCCTATATAGGTTTCCTTTACCCATTTATCCCCGTTTTCATATTGGTAACTTTTTTCTAATTTATAATGCTCTGTTCACTGAACTAAAATATTAGTAAAATAAGTTTCTAAGGCCAGATAATTTATTATAAGGAAAATTTTATGATATATATTAACCAATATTAGCGTTACCCTTCAAGACATCCCTGTTATTTATAACGAAATAAATTATCTAAGTTTCTTTTCCAACGCACAAGTTAGGCTTGATTTCCATTGTAATCCACCTTCTCTCTCTCCTATTAAGACGCAGTAACAAGTTGGTTCGTGGCCAAACTTTACGGCTTTCGTCATAAACATTGGGAAGGGTCGAGCGTGTGCGTGTGTTTTGGGGGAAAGGGGGGGGTGGTATTTTTACGCTTGGCGTTAGAAAATTCAAATTCTTTATGATAAATGTTAGCGGTCGATTTGACGATGGCCTTGAGACCAAGGTCAAACATGGAATTTATTTATAGATTTTTAACTGTAATAGTGGAAAATTCAAAATTATTTTGTTCTATTTTTTAGCGGTAGGTTTGCCCTTGGCAATTTTTCAAATATAGTAGTAATGGTTTATAGGCTGTGAATTTACGTTACTAGATTTTTGAATCGGGGAAATTTGAGCGGGGTGTCACACGGAGTTACTTTACTACACCAGGTACGATCTCATTATAGTAATGGGAAACCTAAATGCGAAAGTGGGAGCACACAATAATTATAACGGAAGAGTAATGGGGAAATGCGGCAGTGGAACAGCAAATGAGAATGGCGACAAATTAATAAGCTTCTGCAGTATTAACAACCTGGTCATTAGAGGAACACTTTTTCCACACAAGGAAGTGCACAAATTAACATGGGAATCACCAAACGGACGGGACAGAAACCAGATAGATCACATAATGATCAATGGCAGATGTAGACATGCACTATAAGACGTGAAAGTAAGAAGAGGCGCAGATGTGGGAAGTGATCATCACCTAGTAGTAGCACGACTGAAAGTGAAACTCAGAGCTGCTGGACCAGTTGCAGTCAAACAGAAAAGATACAACATCACGAAACTGAAGGATCCCCTCACCAGAAAAGCTTTCGTGGTCGACGTAAAGAGAAGATATGAGATTATCAAAAGCCAGGAAAGAACAGAGACCGATGATGTTGACCAGAGATTCAACACCATCTCAACAATATACAAGGAAAGCAGCAAGTCATGCTTGGGATTCCAGGAAAGAAAGAGCCAAGACTGGATAATACCAGATACGCTAAACACCATAGCGAAGAGAAAGGAAATAAAAAGAAAGAAAACAGAAGCTAAGTCTCCCAGATTAAAGGCAATATATAGTGAACAGTACAGTCAGCTGGACAAGGAAGTTAAACGTCAAACACGTGCTAACAAAAGGACATTTCTGGATGACCTTGCAAGACAGGCAGAAGAGGCAGCACTGAGAAATGAACAAAGCACAGTATACAAAATAACTAAAGTCATCAGTGGAAAACGAGGTGCAAACAATATTACATTAGTAAGAGATAAGCAAGGAAATCTCATCACAACAGTAAAGGGACATGAAACAAGATGGGCAGAGCATTTCAGAGAAACTCTGAATAAGGAACCACCAGAGACACAATTGAATGTTCCTGAGGCTGAAAATGATCTAGATGTTAATACAGACATCCCACGAAAAGAAGAAATCATCACAGCAATCAAAGGGTTAAAGAATGGAAAAGCTCCTGGTCATGATAACTTAAATGCAGAGCTATTTAAGACAGACCCAGAGCTAGCAGCAGAACTATTAGAACCACTATTTGCACAAGTCTGGAAAACAGGGACAACACGAACAGAGTGGAGAAAAGGAATAATCGTCAAATTGCCCAAGAAGGGAGATCTTGCAGACTGCAATAATTGGAGAGGAATAACTCTTCTCTCAGTTCCCAGCAAAATACTAGGCAGGATAATTATACAGAGAATCTCAAAAGCAGTAGACCACAAACTGAGGAAAGAACAAGCAGGATTTAGAAAGAACAGAAGATGTGTAGATCATATATTTACCCTCAGGAATATTATAGAGCAGTGCTCAGAATGACAAAGACAGTTGTACATTAATTTCGTTGATTTTGAAAAGGCTTTTGACAGTATACATAGGGACAGTTTATGGAAAATACTGAGGGCTTATGGAATTCCAAGCTGCATAGTGTCAATCATAAAAAGCCTTTATGCCAACTTTACGTGCAGCATTGGGCAGAGCAACCTAACCTTTGAAGTGAAGACATGAGTACGACAGGGATGCCCGTTATCAACCACTCTATTTTTAACAGTTATAGACTGGGTGATGCGCCAGACAACAGAGGGCAATCCAAGAGGAATAAGATGGACTATATTTTCTACATTGGAAGATCTGGAATATGCAGATGACATTGCACTGCTAGCACATTCACATCAACACATCCAGGAAAAAACGGATAGACTTAATAAGTATAGCCAGCAGGTGGGCTTGAACATCAACCTAAAGAAGACAGAGGTCATGACGCTCAATGTGAGCAACCCTGAGCCCATATCAGTAAGGAATCAGCAACTGGAACAGACAGATGCCTTCACATACCTAGGATGCATAGTAACACCAGACGGCGGAGCAAGCAAAGGCATCAACAACAGAATGAACAAAGCAAGAACAGCCTTTTTTAGTCTAAACAACATCTGGAAGTCCTCTCAGTACAGCACAAGCACAAAATTAGGATTATATCAGTGCTGTGTGCTTTCTGTGCTTCTCTATGGCGCGGAGAGCTGGAGTTTTACAGAGAAGGAAATGTAGAAATTGTCCTCTTTTCACACAACATGCCTAAGAAAAATTCTCCGAATCTTTTGGCCGAATATCATCACCAACCAAGATCTGCTTACTCGGAGCAAGCAAGAGGACATGCACACCATCATAGCTGGCAGACGCTGGAGCTGGGTTGGCCATGTCCTCAGAAGAGACCCCGATGCCATCACAAGAACAGCTATGCTATGGACCCCTGAAGGAAAACGAAAGAGAGGCCGACCAAAAACAACTTGGCGGAGGACTGTGGAGGCTGAGATGCAAAGAATGAACCAGAGTTGGGGTACTGTACGAAGGATGGCCACCGACCGAGCAAAGTGAAATAAATTTGTTGTTGCCCTACAAGACGCCACCAGGCGTAATGGCCACTGACTGCTTTGACGGTCGGCGGCTAAGGATCAAAGAAAGAGAAAAGAAAAAGATAGGTATTGTAGAGGACGGTAAGATGCCTTACTGATTGCACAGGTAAATAGATAGTGTAGCTGATGATGGAACAAGAAGACAGTTACTGCAGAGAGCAGTAGAAAGTATAGCTGAAAAAAAATGTGCTAGAAAACTTACGTTGTATAGGACAGTAGTAAAAAAAAACAGCAAAACATGAGCATGAATAAAAAAGTAAATAGCAATATAATGATGGGATGTATAAAGTAATAAATAACAATATAATGATGGAATGAAGAAAGTAATAAATAACAATATAATGATGGAATGAAGAAGAAAGTAATAAATAGCAATATAATGATGGAATGAAGAAAGTAATAAATAGCAATATAATGATGGGATGAAGAAAGTAATAAATAGCAATATAATGATGGAATGAAGAAAGAAATAAATAGCAATATAATGATGGGATGAAGAAAGTAGTAAATAACAATATAATGATAGAATGAAGAAAGTAATACATAAAAAGTAGTAAATAACAATATAATGAAGAAAGTAATACATAACAATATAATATGGGATGAAGAAAGTAATAAATAACAATATAATGATGTTATGAAGAAAGTAATAACTAAAAATATAATGATGGTATGAAGAAAGTAATAAACAATAATACAATTATGGGATGAAGAAAGTAATAAATAACAATATAATTATGGGATGAAGAAAGTAATAAATAACAATATAATTTTGGGATGAAGAAAGTAATAAATAACAATATAATGATGTTATGAAGAAAGTAATAAATAACAATATAACGATGTTATGAAGAAAGTAATAAATAACAATATAATGTTGGGATAAAGAAAGTAATAAATAACAATATAATTATGGGATGAAGAAAGTAATAAATAACATTATAAAGATGGGATGAAGAAAGTAGTAAATAACAATTTAATGATGGGATGAAGAAAGTAATAAATGACAATATAATGATGGAATTAAGAAAGTATTAAATAACAATATAATGATGGGATGAAGAAAGTAATAAATGACAATAGAATGGCGGGATCAAGAAAGTAGTTTTTGGCTGTATAGTTTACACCTGTAAAAACAGCAGAATGTGTGGATGATGAATGTCGTAAAAGTCAGGGTTAAAAAAAAAACATATTAATGACAATATAATTTATGTCTGAGAGTTAATGAAAGGCAATAGAATACAAAGATGTAGAAATTAATAAAAGACAACATGATTTAGTGATGTATGAAATAGTAGAAGATAGCAGAATATTTGGAAGCAGAAAGTAGTAAAAGAGTGTAGAATATAGAAAAGCAGAATTAAGTAACATACAACAGAATATAGAAATATAGAAAGTAGTCAAAGACAGAAAACTATAGGATGCAGAAAGTAGTAAAAGACCATAGAATATAGGGGTGTAAAAAATGTAAAAGACAGCTGAATATAGGGATGTAGAAAGTAGTACCGTGGAATATAGGGATGTAAAAAGTAGCAAAAGACAGCGGAATATAGGGAAGTAGAAAGTAGTAAAAAACCAAGCAATATAGGGATGTAAAAAGTAATAAAAGACAGCAGAAAATAGGGATATAAAAAGTAATAAAAGACAGCAGAATATAGGGAAGTAGAAAGTAGTAAAAGACCGTGCAATATAGGGATGTAAAAAGTAGTAAAAGATAACAGAATATAGGGATGCAAAAAGTAATAAAAGACAGCGGAATATAGAGATGTAAAAAGTAGAAAAAGACCGTGCAATATAGGGATGTAAAATGTAGCAAAAGACAGCAGAATATGGGATGTAGAAAGTAGTGAAAGACCGTGCAATATAGAGATGTAAAAAGTAGAAAAAGACAGCAGAATATGGGGATGTAGAAAGTAGTGAAAGACCGCGCAATATAGGGATGTAAAAAGTAGAAAAATACAGCAGAATATGAGGAAGTAGAAAGCAGTAAAAGACAGTGAAGTATACAGATGTTGAAAGTAGTAAAAGACAAGGGAATATATAGATACAGAATGTATTAAAAGACAGCAGAATATAGGGACATAGAAATTAGTCAAAGACAGCAGTATATAGAAATGTAGAAAGTAGTCAAAGAAAGTTGGTGTTCCGACCAACATTACGTTAAATGGGCAAACGTTAGAAGAAGTTAACACCTTTAAATATCTCGGGTCCACTATATGTAGTGATGGAAGATCAAGTAAAGAAATCAAGACAAGACTTGAGATGGCCTCAGCTGCCATGACAAGGCTGAATGTGATCTGGAAAAGTAACATCAGTTTTCCTGTGAAGATCAAATTATACAAATCACTTGTATTATCTATTCTCTTGTATGTGTATTGTCACAGAGAGTTTATTGATCATAAATTGCCTATATCCTCTTCTTTTTCTTTCACCTGTATCCTCTATTTTATTATCACTCTTTACCTTTTTCCTGTATTTTTCGCATCCATTCGTTTGCGAAAAATATTTTCTTCCCCATTCTCAACTTTACCGTTTTCTTTCTCATACTGATAAACGCATTTATGACATAACGTGTCAGAGAGAGAGCGTTAAAATGCATTCTATTGCATTAGGTGTCAGTGGACGAAACTGTGAATATATTCGTCTGGCCAGACATAGGAGCAGACATATGTCTACATCATTCCCTGCACCAGACGAAATACACTGTGAATATTCGCTTTCGCCAGACCTATAGGCGACAAAGTTGTCTGCATTTTCACCTGCCATAACGAGTTGCATCGGCTGAGCGCTCAGTGAGGCGCGATAGCCGACATCTCCTCGGCGCAGTTTGAGATATTTGTCTGGAAATCCCAGCTGACAAGGCACTCACTGTTGGCCTGGTCAGCGTGAGGTGTGAAAACGCACGAGTGTCAGTTCATGGTAGTCTTCTAGTTGATGTAAGGTGTTTTAGACGGAAAGGGGAGATTATTTCGTTTGGCGAAATAAAGTTGGGAACCCTTTGTCTGGAAATAGATATAACCAGAATGTTAAACTTTATTTTCATTCTGACTCCTAAAATGTTGCAGTAGACAGATCGCTGTGCTAGATGAGAAATATCTGTGTTTTGGCGAAGTCTGAGTTTCTTGGCCATTTTGCCGAGTTCTACACTACCATTAGATTGCAGTATTCTAGTTCATGGTTTAGTCTGTAGTTCTGTGTGTGGAGGTAAATATTATATATAATATCTAGTATATTGTGAGTGTTTAAAGTGGTAATCGCTTATTTCATATTTCACTAGTTAGATTTGGTGCAGGGTGCTTAATTTATATAGTCTGTATTATTTTATAGTGACGTGTTTCAGTGGAAAGCAGAATAAATTATAATTTCTAGCTTAAACAACACTCTCCACACCTAAGCCTACCTTGCCGTTGGTTGGAGAGCTTGAGTGCCTCAATGATCCTGGGAGCTATGCCGGCGGGAGTTTTACTCCTGGCAGGGTCACCCAAGCCGGACAGGTCCTTGGTGAGGGGCCAGACAAAAGGGCTGTGGAGTTGGTGGAACCCTATAGGTGTAGATGCAGAACCCACCGGCGAGTGGTACAAGCTCTGGTCTGCACCAATCCACCCCCACTTCATGGGTTAAATGCTTTCTTGCCTCATTCTTCGCTGTTTGTCTCCTATCCAATAATCCCCATGGATGACGAAGAGATGCAGGCCAGCGGACATTGCACCTTTGTCCCTCTGTGACAGCCTCCTAGGTGGCGGGGAACGCCAGATATACCATCACTGCAGAAGGGTTGGCAAAGCTGACTGAAGAATGATGAATTAGCTGACCCAGATGTATATGCTATTTTTCTGGCAGGACGTGACGATCCTGGGATACTGATACACTGGACTGCCTCCCTTCGGGGATACTGAAAAATGCACCCCTCCCCCCCCCCCCCCCTGAAATCATGAACATGCCTCTAAGACAACAGACTCTATACGAGCTCGGGTGTCGCCTCGGTTATCAAGGCCCGCGCTGCCCTTCGGTACCTGGGGAGGGTAGTGAAAAGTATACTACCAGTAATAATAATATATATAACACAGACTCACTACGCATCCTCCAACTCAACATATCAGGAATCCGAAACAAAATACTTGAACTAACCAAGCTTCTACTGGACCTAAAAATCCATGTTGCAGTTATCCAAGAAGCAATGCTACCAAAAGACACCTCCTTCCATATCACAGGCTATACAGTGTACCAGTGCAAGTGTATAAAATGTCAAGGATTAGTGACACTTATCCGGAATGATACACAGGCTGAGGTTTCTGCTCTTGAAACCAATGACGAAACAGATCTACAGGAAGTGATAGTCTGGAGTGGTGGAAAGCCATTGAAAATCATTAACATTTACAACCCGCCAAAAACACACCTTGCTCTGAAGCCTTTCCAGACCACGGACTTGAGGAGAATGATCATTGCTGGTGACATGAATGGTCATTCACCTCTGTGGGGCTACACAGACAGGAACCCAACAGGAATAGCTATAGAAGAACTCACTAACACTACCACACTCATCCTACTGCAGAATGCTCATACCCCACCGACATTGCTCCACCGCGCCAGTGGAACAAAAAGCAGACCAGATCTCACCCTAGTAACAGCAGATATCCACCCACATTGCTCAGTTAGAGTGCTCGACGACATCGGAAGTGACCACAGACCCATCCTCCTTGAGATCACAAACACCAGGGAAATAAAAAGAAATTGCTTAACATCACCCCCATGGAACTACAAAAAGGCAGACTGGCATTTCTTCAGGAGACAAGTACGACAACGATTCGAGGCCATCGACATGACGCTAGACATAGACAAGGTATATAGTAAAATCACTACAGCACTACTGCAGTCTGCTAAAGAAGCCATTCCACGAGGATGTAGGAGAAAGTTTAAACCTTACTGGAGTACAGAACTGGAGGCTGCTGTAAACGAGAGGAAAAAAGCAAGACGGCAAGCTGAGAAACACCCAACCCCCGCCAACAAGGCAAATTATAACCGCCTAACTGCAAAAGTTAAACGTCTGAGCAAAGAAGCAAAAAGAGAAACATGGGTTAAGAAATGTGGAGAGTTAAACTTGCGGAAAGACGGAAAGAAAGCATGGTGCCTCATATCAAATCTCTCAGGAATTAAAAGAAAGAAAAACCCTGAACCCATCATTACAAGCACTGAACCACCACTAACAAGGGATGCACAGAATGCAGAAGCCTTCAATAAGTATTTTGCTAACGTAAACAAAAAACAACCACGCAAGAGACTTGACAGTGCTATCAGATCACTCACCAAAATGATGGAGAAACAACCAACAGCTAGCTGTGAGGTCTTTGAAAAGAACTTCACTCTTTCAGAACTCAAGATGGCCCTAAAAAAATGCAAGAAAGGAAAAGCTGCTGGACCTGATCGGCTCACTAACGAGATGATCTCAAACCTCTCAAATTATGAACTCTCCACCATCCTTGACCTCATTAACAAGACCTGGAGAGAAGGCAAGTTACCAACAGACTGGAGAAAAGCCAATATCATCCCAGTCCTTAAGAAGGACAAACCATCCAATGAAGTAACAAGCTATCGACCGATCTCCTTGACATCAAACCTAGGCAAGATCACTGAAAGGATGATAAATGAAAGGCTATATTGGTGGCTAGAAAGCAATAAGATCTTAAACACCAATCAGTCAGGTTTTAGAAGAAACAAACAGACAATGGATCAGTTGATACGATTCACCCAAGAGATAGGTGATGCCTTCCAAGAAAAAAGAAATGTGCTTGCAACATTTATTGATCTTAGACAAGCCTATGATCGAGTCTGGAGGATAGGCCTCCTCTTCAAAATGCGAAGAATGGGAATATCAGGGCGAATGTACAACTGGTTAAAAGGTTTCTTCCACAACAGAACAATCCAAACAACATTCAGTGGAGCAACATCAAAACAAAGAACCCTGGAGGAAGGACTGCCTCAGGGATCAGCACTAAGTTGTACACTGTTTCTTATATTTATAAATGACCTCCCAGATGTCATCACCTGCCAAAAAGCACTATTTGCTGATGACCTAGTCATCTGGACAAAAGGAAAATACCTCCAAACCATCACCAAAAATATGAACAAAAACCTGGCAACCATCTCTGCATACTGCCAGTTCTGGAAACTTGAAATCAATGTAGAGAAAACTGTGTATGGCCTGTTCAGTCTAAACAAGAGAGTTAATGAGAACAACATTGAGGTCTGGATGAATGGAGAGAAATTAGCATATGAAGAATGCCCGAGATATCTTGGAGTCGAGCTCGACCGTAGACTTACCATGAGACCCCACATAGACAAGCTGAGTGAGAAAGCATCCACAAGACTCAGGCTCATTAAGCACCTTTCTTCCTGTGGGTGGGGAGCAGACCAGCACTCATTACGCCAACTCTATACTGGATATGTGCGCCCAGTAATTGACTATTCGCTCCCCCTCCAAACTATTGCAAGTAAAAGCCTCTTACAAAAGCTAGACAAAGTCCAAAATCACGCTCTACGGTTTATAAGTGGTGCCATGAAGACAACGCCGACAGATGCATGCGAAATCAACACCAATATTGAACCCTTAAACCTAAGAAGAGAACGTTCAGCAGTGGAAACATACGAAAGGTATCTGAGAATGGACACAAAGGAGGAGAATAGGAAAATGATAGAGCAGTGGCACCAAAAACACAGAATACAAAAGACATCTTTTCTTAAAAATGCAAAAGAAGCTAGCATCAAACACCACCTACCAGCAGTTAGAAAGCCGATGGTAACTGTCAATAATGAACCACCTTGTTGGCAGGCAACTACTCCCATAGTAAGAACTGAACTCTCTGACCCCTCAGCAGACAAGAACACTCTAGGACCACTACTGAAAACCATCGCTTTAGAAACTATAGATTCATATCCACAAGACATCATCCATGTCTACACAGATGGATCTGCATTTAAAGCTACCATCAATGCTGGATATGGCGCAGTGATAAAATACCCCCAACCAGCACCCAGAAGACCACCCTTGCATCTTTGGCCCTTGCGGAGAAATTTGTTCCAGCTATGATGCAGAAATAACAGCACTAGAAAAAGCATTGTGCCGGATAATCTCAGACTTTGAAAGTGGCATCACTCCACCTGAGGATATTGTTATATTCTCAGACTCAAAATCAGCACTCCAAGCCCTAGAAAGCAAAATGTCCCCTAACATTAATAACATCTGTAGATTTATTGACCAACTGTTCACTTCCTATTGCGTCGAAGTTACACTCCAGTGGATCCCAGGGCATGTCGAGTCCCAGGAAATGAAAAAGCCGACAAACTATCCAAAAGAGGAGCAGCACTGCCCCAGTTCCCATCAAGTACCACACTGCAAACCTGCCAACAGATCCTGAGAAACAATTATAGGGAAGAATGGCTAAACCAATGGGCTTCCTCCCAGACAGGGCGGCTATTCTTCAAACATCAAGCTAAACCAAACCCTCAAGATCCAGTTAAACAACTGAAAAGAAGAGATCAGAGTCTAATTTTCCAGCTGAGAACAGGCCATGCCCCTGTCAATAAACATTTAAATAGAATAGACCCACTACGTGAACCAAACTGTAGGCACTGCCACCACCATGAGGAATCAGTTGAACACCTACTGTTACAGTGCCCAAGACTAACAGACCTGCGACGCCAACTACTCCCATCGCACCCAACCATCCATAATACACTCTACACATCATCACAGCAACTGAGGAAGACTTGCACCTTTGTCAGAGAGGCAATGGGCTGTCAAGAGCTACCTGCTCACAGCTAAAGGGATTATATCATCATCATCATCATCAGCTTAAACAACAATGTAGCTTTAACGAATTTAATTTAACTGCTAAATAATCAGACGGGAACAATTCTTCTAAACTAACTTATAAATGCTAGATGCCTCATGAGTGTTGACGGAATACGTAGGTATTCCTAATTCATGTTGATTGATTTTTTATATATATATATATATATATATATAACTTATTGCACGGGAAGTTTTAAATGATAAGTCAAGCGGTACGCTTGTATTTTAAAAACGTAAGTTATATTGAGTACATAATATGTAACATATTTCATATGTGTTATTTCTTTATTCAGTGAATACTGGTGTAACCCAAACTTTGCCGGCGTTTTATACAGAGACATACCTAATAAATGCTTATACTGGGCCTTTGAGCCAGTGCATATTTTCTACACTAACTCTAATGTACATGCTGCCTTGTGGCGAGAAAAATTACAGAAATCTAAAACAATTAACTTTCCGACATTGTTGACAAGTGTGTGGTGAACCAAGATTATTTGTTGAGAGAAGTTGTCCACCGGTCATCTTCCTAATTAAGGGAAACCTCGTGTTCTGACATTGTGTGCTCCTTTAAGCCTAATTCTTACCTCGTGAGTCAAGTGACACTAACTTTAGTCTGAAATAACTATCGCATGAAGCAGACGCTCCCCAGATCCATTTTTGATGAAACCAACAAACAAATCTGCAGAGCTGGGATCCGTTTCATTAAACGACAGTAACAGATAAAAAGTGTGTGAGTGTCCCAAAGTTTGCGCCAGACGGCGAACCACAGCATGATTGTAAGTATATCAGGGCCCTGATGAAAGAACCGAGTGAAAGTAGACTGAAGGATGTTCTTTGTTTGAGTCACCCACGTTGTAACTTCCTTTTTTATGCAAGTTATTGCTAACAATAATTACCCTTTGAATAAAGCAGACTATCAAGTCTGTCCATACCTTAAAAGGGGGAAACCATTGACTCACTCATATGTATCTGTAACTCTTTGGGGTTATCACTTTCTTCTGACGGGACTGTGAGCTATATATCCAGGGGAGGACCATACAAACGGGTCTATCACTATTGTAGCATTCCTTGATTCTTATGACTATTCGTATATGCTTTTGATGTATTTTATATGTTGTGATGTAAGTTTACTATGATAATTAAACTACACCTACATTTATTTCATTGTGGTGGTCAGTTCGTTCCCATAATATCTATATAATCATTGTTATAGTTGTTCCCACGTCTGTGTGTCTAACTGTCGTCACTTGTATGTGCGGGCACGTGAGTGGATAGATATATATTAATATACATATTTTTTATAGACTGTCTGACTCCTTTGGATCTGTTGTAGAAGATAGGCGGAGAGAGAGAGATTCTCGATTTCCGGGACAGCCTCTATAAATTTCTACCATCTCACTCGTGGAACTCTATTTCTATTATCACATCTCACTGTGGCTATCACTCATTCTAACCTAATCAGAAGGGACCAGCCCAAGTCTTAATTTCCCTATCAAAAAATCTACGACAGGTGTGAGGGCTGGACACTCACTGCAGATACGGAGCGAAGGATTCAGGCTTTCGAGCATAAATGTTATAGAAGAATTTTGCGCATTTGCTATAAAGAGCACAAAACAAATGTCTATGTTAGAGAGAAGATAAACACCTATGCAGGCCACCAAGAACCACTTTTGTCAGTAGTGAAACGTCGAAAGCTTGCCTGGTTTGGGCATGTAACTCGTCATGACTCCCTTTCGAAAACGATCCTCCAGGGAACAGTCAGAGGTAAACGGAGAAGAGGAAGGCAAAGAAAATCCTGGGCTGATAACATCAAAGAATGGGCAGGACACGGTTTTCCCACACTTGTACGCATTGCTGAGGATAGAGAGCAGTGGAGGATCCTGTCTGCTGATGCTTCCACCATGGCACCCCTACGACCCATGACGGGTTACGGGTTGAGATGAGATGATGAGTCAAAGAAAGAAGAATATAGGAATGTAGAAAGTAGTAAAAGACCACAGGATATAGCGAAGTAGACGGTAATTAATGACAATATAATTTATTGATAAGGCAGAGGTAGAACATTGTAGAAAGTATAGATTAAATTTATAATAGACGTTTTGTCACAGGTACCGAGACAGGAGAATCAGCTACACTGCTGGCTCCATGCTCTCTAAGATACGCAAAGAAAAATGATGACTATGATCGTGATGATGATGGATTTGATGATGGGTACGATGATGATGATGGATTTGATGATGGGTACGATGATGATGATGGATTTGATGATGCATACAATGATGATGATGGATTTGATGATGAATACGATGATGGATTTGATGAGAAATAAGATGATTATGATGGATTCGATGATGATACAATGATGATGATGGATTTGATGATGAATACGATGATGATGATGGATTTGATGATGAATACGATGATGATGATGCATTTGATGATGAATACGAAGATGATGATAAATTTGATGATCAACACGACGATGATGATAATGATGACGATGATGATTATGATGATGACGATGATGATTATGATGATGATGATAACGATGGTGATGATGAATACGATTATTATGATGATGATTATGACGATGATAATGATGAATACAATGATGATGATGACGATGATAATGATGAATATGATGATGAATATGATAATGATGATGACGATGCTGATGAAACGTTGTGTGCAAGTTAAATAATGTACGCTGGTGGGTGATCACATCTGTGTTGATTAATACAGGGCGCAATTATAATGTAGAATGTTTTCGGTATGGTGATGAGATATCCTATATCTTTCTTCTTATCTCCTTTTTTTGAGATACGAAACTAAACAAGAAACGGATTAAACATGTTCGCAAAAAAAAGAAGAGCATGAGAGAGAAACCAAGAGGCAAAAACAGAACAAAATCACAAAGGCAAATCGACCATCCAGAAATGAAATGGGTTAATTCAGCTTTAGTACTCGTATATACGAACGCAAGGACGAGATAGCGGGCGGTAATAGTGCACGTTCTTTCAGGCTACACTTTGCTAAATGTCACAGACCATGTAATTATCAAGATGAGGCGCTCATTTCTCGTCTTCTTCAAATGTCCGATACTTTCCTAGATCAGCGAAAACAATAGGGCGATTCACTCAAGCAAATTAAAGTGTTCTTGCGCACTCTGTCTTAAATGATATAACTATGCTACATCTTATTCTTTTATTGAGTGGAAGAAAAAACATTGCCTTTGATGTTTTCACAAACGTGTAGCATTAATGTACTTCTCTGTCTTTTACTGGGTGGAAAGGAAAAACTGCCTTTGATGTTTCTACAAACCTGTAGTTTTAATGTTAAGCAATATTGATTTGAAAGAATGTAATAGTTATCAGCTAAAAGCATTTAGACGTTGCTTCGCTGGGTTCGTTGTTTCTGAGACAAGTCTATAGTCGTCTGGTTAAATCTGAGGATCAGAACAAAGTAATCACTCACATCGGTTGTCACAAAGCCCAGGGCGTTTCACGTGTTGGGTTTTGCAAGTACAGTAGATTCTCGAGTATCCGGGATGATAAGAGACAAAATTGATCCTGGTTTATAAAATTACGGTTAATCATCATCCGTAAAAAATATTTCAAAATTATTTTTAAAACTGTATACAAATATTGTATTAAACAGTGGAAAAATAAACAACAAACTCATATAGAAGAAAAACGAACCCCAAAAAAAAATAATTATTACCTTATTTCATTATATAATATACGTCTACAGCGAAGTTCGTTTTTTTCCCTTCATTCACCTTTCGGCAAATGAAGCGGTGCAGATTTCTCTGCATTTGTTTCTTCAACAAGGTTGCAGTCTTCATGTTGCTACAGATATCTAGCAGGGTTTCAGCGGGGGTTACAACACAAGCTGTGACTGGTTCTTTGCACTTGTATGGTGCTGTTATCTTCGTGGTTCACATTATTTCACCTTTTTTTCTCTTTACATTTGGCTTGTCATCCCGACTAATCCGCATTCCGGTTAAGGCGATCCCGGATAATATAGTCTCCAGCACACCACAACTTGTTAAAGCGGAATGTATACAGGGCCGGATTATCCATTAGGCTAAGTAGGCTGAAGCCTAGTGGCCCAGAGATCTTGGGGGTGCTGTGCATAAGTTAAAAAAACAAAGCATAGATTTATGCACAAAAAGAAAATGTTTGCCCTTCACATGTCTTGTGCACAATGGCCTCGAAGAAGTCTCTCCAATTGTATTCATTTGTCATCGCATCTATTTATCACTTTTGACAACCAACTGCTCTGGATTAAAAACTACTTACGACCCACCATGAAGGATAATAAACTGAACAATTTGGCATTGATGAGCACATAATCTTCTATTATTAGAAAAACTGATTTCTTGCCAGTTATTGAAGAAAAAATACTAATAAATATTAATAACACATTATTACTAATAAAAGAGGTAAGCAATGTGAACAAACTAACATACCAGTATATTAATAATACTAGTAAATACCATCATCATGCTAAGTGTTTTGAAAAAGAAATTAAAATTATTGCCAAATAGGTGAAGGGGGACCCAATCTCAAAAGAACCTAGAGGGCCTTCTTGGCTTAATCCGGCCCTGAATGTATATAGTTCAATTTTTACAGAACTTAAATACATGGGTAGCAGTACAGACATTTGAAAGAAACAGGACAAGGGTGTTAGGCCAAGAATAGAGGAAAATTTAGCTTACACTATGAAAATCAATGATTACCATCTGTAGGCACATCTTTTTCGGGAATTTGCAGAATAGTACTAATAAAAGGTAGAGGGGAGATAATCAAAATGCACGGATAATAAGAGACTATGAGACTTAAGTTTAGAAGGACAAAGAAGATGTAGAGAGATGTGGAGCTGTTTGTTTAAGCATACAAGGGGATAGTCATGGCCCACTTAGCAGGGTTGCGTCTACGGCTAGCAATCTCATCGTGTAAAGTATACTGAAGCACATTAAAAACGCACCACCTGTATAATCCAGGAACGGAGTGTGAAATGTAAATATAAGTGTTTACAAGTTTACATATTTGGAATCTTTATTCATTTTCCTATGAATCCATGCTGGTCATTAATTTGTACATTTGATTGTTATGAAGTTCATTGCATTCTGTGCAGGCAAGGGAGAAAACCAAAAATGCAAACAATAAAAAAAATTCATTCACACTATCCTCAGTATCTGGTATGTCCACCGTGTGCTTGCAAACAAGCTTGGCAGCGGCTCCGCATGGAACGCACAAGTCTCTGAAGGAAATTCCGGGGAATCAAGTCCCATTCACGTGTAAGAGCAGCTTCGAGCTGTTGCAGATTAGCTGGAGAACCTTGCCTGTAGACTCTGCGTCCAAACTCGTCCCACAGATGTTCTATAGGGGACATGTCTGGTGATAGGGCAGGCCAATCAATCGTCACAATGTTCTGCTGCTGTAAATATTGCTGCGTAATGCATGCGGTGTGCGCACGTACGTTATCCTGCTGGAGAAGCTGCAAGTCTGGATAATTTGTGAATGCAGGAGCAACCAATGCATCCAGAACCTCATCTCGATATGTCACAGCATTAACATTTCCACGGAAGACGTGAAGAGGCAAGCGATGGTGAAAACTGAATCCTCCCCAAATGTGAATACTGCCACCTCCAAATCGGTTGTGCTGACGAACACAGCAATCTGCAAAGCGCTCTCCACACCGTCGCCAAATCAGCATACGTCCATCAGCAAAGGATATGTTGAATCTGCTCTCGTCTGTGAATAGGACAGCATTCCACTGCATTCTAGTCCATCTGACATGTTGCTCTGCCCATTGCAGGCGCTGCTGACGATGTCTGTGAGTCAAGTTTGGCCCAACATAAGGTCGTCTTGCAGTAAGGCCTGTATCTCTGAGTCGTCGTATGACTGTCATTCGAGAGACTTGCCCACGTCTACCCACTATTGCTCTTGCTGTTTGACTTTCCGGGAGAGAACGATTCCTTAGGTGACTCAGCACAATATGACGATCTTGCGCAGGGGTAGTAACTCGTGGTTGGCCACTCCGAAGTCTATCCCGGGCACTGCCAGTGGTTCCGTAACATTCATTGAGACGTACAATAGTGCTGTGGTGGCAATTCATCCTTCTGGCAATGGCCCGCGAGCTCATTCCGGTCTCCAACATACCAATGGCTCGTTGGCGGTCGTTTTCAGATAGTCGTGGCATTTCAAGAACGTGTACTGGGTGTTTTGTCTCAACGGCCTTTTTATACCGAGTATACTGCCACAACGCGTACACATTTTCAGGGTCATAGCTGTTGGGAATTGTATTGCACGTGTAACTTTCATTGTTTTCATGTAGTCTGTACACAAACCCGTGGGTTTAATCATGCACTTTCCATTCCAGCAGCCATTCGCTCTCTACCTCATGATAAACACGGGGAAAATCCATTCCCACACTTTTTTTTCCAGCTTCTCGGCATCAGTATATATAATAGTGGTGCGTTTTAATGTGCTTCAGTATATAAAGTAAATTGCTAAATACGTCACCACAGCAACAGCACACGAAGTGCTTTAATGACGACTTCCTGCGGGGATGGAGGACGTCGGAAAGAACACTGCAGTGATGGCCTAATAAAACTTTCATTATTATTGAGTGTCGCGCTTATGTCATTTGCAGTCATGTCGCTTCATTTTCTATGATCTCTTGTATCATATTAGCGTTTTTATTCAATTTTAAAGTTCTTCCCATGCCATGTTGTCTGTTTATCGGTGTATTTCTCTCTTTGTCCCTCTCCTTTTTGAATTGAATTTAACAGTGTTATCAGGTTCTTTATTATTTTTATTTTCTCTCAAAATATCAAAATAACTTCGCCTGTCTGCACCTTATATTAATGCTTTTTTAACGGCTTGCTGCTGTTATTCTGGGGAATTCCTGGATTTTATTGCGTCCAAGGTATTCTTTAGACCAGGTAGCCACATTGAGAATAATAGTTGAACAAAGTCTGGAATGGAATTCATCACTATACATCGGATTTGTGGACTAGGAAAAGGCATTTGACAGTGTAGACAGAGAATCACTTTGGAAATTGATGAGGCATTATGGAGTTCCCATGAAGATCATTAACTTAATAAAGAAGACATATGAAGACAAGACATGGAGAGTTCTTCATGAAGGACAACTTACAGAACCGTTTAGGATTAGAACGGGAGTTAGACTGGGATGCCTCTTGTCTCCATTTATTTTCTTACTAGCAATAGATTGGGTTATGAAAACATCGACATTACACAACAGAAATGGAATCCAGTGGAAGCTGACTAAACAACTTGATGATCTGGATTTTATCTCAAAACCATAATCAGATGCAAGACAAAATGAAAATTCTCGATGAGAGGTCACAAGTGGGCCTGAAAATACACATGGAAAAGACAAAGATTATGAGAATAAATGCAAGAAATGATAACAAGGTTAAACTTGAAGAAACACCACTAAAAGATGTAGAATCGTACTCATATTTTGGAAGTAATATAGACAAAGTTGGAGGGACAGACAGTGATATCAAAATAAGAATACAAACAGCAAGAGGAGCTTTCATTGCATTGGGAAACATATGGAGAACAAGAGAAATCAAGTTCAACACGAAAATAAGAATCTTCAACTCAAATGTCAAATCAGTCCTATTGTATGGCTCTGAGACATGGAGAATAACACAAACAACAACCAAAAAGCTACATACTTTTTTTTTATAAAAGGGTGCTTGCGTAGAATAGAAGGATTGAAATGGCATGACAAAGTCATAAATGTGGAACTGATGACAAGAATCAGACAAGTGCCAGTGGAACAAGAGTTGAGAAGAAGACGCTGGTGATGTATAGGACACACATTGAGGAAACCTGTTGATAGCATTACAAGGCAGTCTGTCACAGAATGGATTGGGGCGACCCCTTCATCTTCCTAATTTCTGTTTCACTACGGCAGTAATCGGTACATTTGTGGTACGGATTTTATTGCGTGCTTTCAATTGTCGCACTTTCTTTCTTTCTTTCTCTGCCAAGTAGCAGATATTTTGTATCTACATTCTTTCACTACTTTCAGTATATTGTGTCTTGCCTGTTTATCTGACACTCCTGGTGGATGATAATACTAAACATTAGCTGAAGCGGGTGAGCGAACATTATCGACAACCAAGTTGGTTAATCGCAGGCGCGGCCGATATCAGTACACAGATTAACATGTACATCGAAATCTGCTTAATCACTGATAAGCCACGGGTGCGTCTCCGCCAAGGTTGTAAAGAGATTTTGTGCGTGCTCAAGCAACCGATAAGACATTCCTTTAGCGAAAGTAATAACTTGTTACAGCTACACGCATTGGCGTGTGAGGTTACCGATGCGTTTGTAAGTTGGTACACAGGGCAATCGGATGTTTACAGCCCATTTTCAGAAAAGTAATGTTTGAAATTTTGCACTAGATGAGACATGCAAAATATTCAAATCAGACTGGCTGATCATGTGAGCTCAATAACAAACAGAGTGGGGTAAGACAGTAAATATAACCTGACGCATTTCAGTAGTTTTTTTTCAATGTGAGATTCACGCTTGCCAAAAACACCAGACGTGCCAGTTAGAATTCAGAATTTCCATTTATCAGACCGGACACCTTTTATTGGAGTATTCATCAGGACTTACAATTCAGCCCAGGAAATCTCTATCATTTTAATAAGGAAACCCGCTGTCCGAGGAAACTGAAGGAAACACACAGAGTCAGAAAGGGAATTAAAGTTCAAATTAACGACCCCAAGTACACGTGAAATAAGGCACCTGCCAGTGCCTTTTATTCATCTGAGCAAAATGTCTGTGAGCCAGGATTGGCGTAAGTTGTGATTTTACATTCTATATTTCACTACTAACGTGTGAACTAACATATATATGTATATTGCCATTTGAATATTTTTATATGAAAATAGCTAGTGGATGTCCTAGTTATTTGAGGCTGGCAACCTCAGCGTATAGAATGATGATTCATGAACCACCACTGCACGGGCTGATGATTGCTTTATTGCAAGTTTCGTAAAGAGAACTAAAAGCATAAAGTAGTTCCAAGTTCCATTTGGAGCAGGGAGGAAAATATGTAAGAAATTATGTACATTCTTACAGTTTCAAACCAGTGTAAAAGCCGATGTTAACATGTGCACTTTAAAATTAATGGAAGTTTCAAACTTTTCAAATCAGTGTAAACATAAATGAAAACATATTCAATTTATATTGTGAACACTTTTCAATCAGTTGAAATGTAAATGTAAACATATTCTATCTGAGCTATTCACCTTTTCAACTCGTATGTAATGTAAAGCTAAAGCTATTCAATTTAAATGTAAAAGAAAGTTTTATCCCGAGGGATTAAATTTAATTCTCATCGAGGGTAAATTCTGAGATAAATGGGTTGGTAGAATAGAAGAAAGGGGACACATAAGTATGTGTCGGGAAACGCAATACTCAGAAGAGTTCGTTTCTATTCTTTATCATAGTTATTGGTGGTACCAGCAGAAAGTACTTTCTCTGAAACAAGAAGGGACAAGTGGCCTACGCTTTAAGACGAAAGACCAACTTTGTAGACTCTCCTTGACATCTCTGGGAAACGAGCTACACCCGACATCCTTGACCAGCGACGAGCGGGAGCAGTGTAAAAAGAACCAACCATCAGAAGAAGCAGAACCGTCATTGGCAGCTTAGTTCCATATATAAGCTGCCACACTGAACTTTTTTTCATCGTCTCTATTATCCATCAATGATGAAACTTTTTTTCTAAACTTTTCAATTATTTTCAAACTGTTAAAACTAAAGTGATTATTCAATTTTGTTATTTGTAATTTTACAAATTTAACTTCGATTTAATCATTTTAAAGTTACTGCATGTTTGTCTCAGTCAATTTACTACACACACTCTAAACTGAGATATACCAGAATAATAAGAATTCCCCTGAGTAAATCAGAGGTGGGGGCTTAACGAGTTAAAGTTAATTATTGCTTAATTCTTCCCAAAAGTGGTCGGCAGATTCTATTAATTAGAATTAACGTGCTCAGCCAAATGCAGCATTGTTTTTGCTTATCTGAATATCTTGTGAAGACTTTTGTGGTAGAAGCGTCAATAACCTTCTATCTACATCTCTGCCAAGAGTAATCTTGTGCGAAGGTAGACACATTTGAAGCCCATATCAGATACTCTTGAGTTTTGGCCATTATAGGACCACCAGTGCAAAGCAGGGGAGGCAATACCGTCACACAGTAATTGTTCTGGAATCCACAGGGAAAGAGAGGCAGAGGTAGTCCAAAAAATACATGGAGAAGAGAACTGGATACATAGGTGAAAATGATGAGGAAAACATGGAAAGAACTTGAGCGGATGGCACGAGACAGGAGGACTTTGTATGTGTTTGTTGAAGGACTATGCTCCTTGGGGAGCTAAAGGGTATTGATTGATTGAAGGTATTCTTTCCGATCCTCTTAAGTACAATGTCAGTGCTCTAGTCTGTCCATTTGTTTGTGTATGCTAATGACACATTTTTGTTGGAAGAATGCTTTTCAAGTTGTGATAATCAGAGTTCATCTCTTGAATCCTTACCTTGATTGCAGTAAGGTATCTGCTCTAGGACATTATGATAAAACCAATGCGGATTAATTACTTCAGTCTTTGTTTCTTCGTTCTTGTTGTTTAATCATAAAACTTTATGAGTGTTGCTGACGGTAAATGTGTCTAGTTGAAGTTGAAGTCCGTGTCATTATCAGCTAGTAAAAGTTTGTCGTGTGTAAGTCTGATATTACTTTGCCAGTCAACTTTTCTTTCTCTCGTATTATCAATATCTCTCATGATATTTCCACCGTACAAGGAGAAAACCTGGTGTCATCTGGCACACGTGATGAATCTCATCGTACGAGGTTGTTCTAGCTTAAAGCAGCGTTTCTCAAAACTTTGTTGTTCATGGAACACTTATTCATTTGAAATGAACTGACGGAATAGTGATCCTAAAAATTGAGTTTAAGGTAGCATTTTGCAAGTTTATATTATATTTTACGATTAATTAAAATTACGTTTAAGCTGTGTGTTGTGGCGCTACGAGGTCTTTTAAATTTATATAGTTATTTTTTATAGTTATAATGTTCATATGCAGTAACCTTCTACTTACTCTGGCCAAGAACTAGGGTTTTATCACAAGACCGCCGCACACAATCCACACCAAACTGCCATATTCAAGTAGTTGAAAGCGAAGTGGAAACGATTCACAAATGTTTAATAAAACATGAAACGATGCTCCATTATCAGTTACACAACCATTCAATATATAATGGCATTCTTTAAGCCGTCATAAACGAGTCTCTGTAATGTTGTCACGGTGACTGATAATTTATTTTACCAACACGTCCCATTTTTCTTACTCTTTTATTGTTCTGGTTTCCTGGACTTTTTGTATTTTCTTTTATTTCGGATTTTACCTAGTAGCCCATTATTCCCCTCTCAGACCCCACCCCGCGGTTTGTTTTCTTGCTGCCCTTCATTATAAATTCCCCACTGGTCAGTAGCGCTCAGCTCAGCTTACGATAATATTACCGAAGCTGCACCTGGCGTTTGTCTGACCAGAGGAGCGTCTCTTGCTGGTAACAGGTTTGATCTCCAGCGAGCAAGAGTTGCTTTGAAGCGAACCGCTAGCCTAATACAGATGATAGCGGGATCCAGGGAAGATAACACTCACGTTCGTTTTAAGAGATTTTGTTGTGGCCCTTGAACGCCGCAGTGAATGCTGGAATAATATTACGGCTATCTATGAAACTTTTCGCTGCTGTTGTCTTCTGATGTAGATTCTAGAATAACATTTGTCTTACGCATGATTACGTTATACGCCGTGCATCTGTGGGAAACAGGCTATGCCAGTCCTGGGGTACCGTCATTTGTAGACTATAAATTTAGATAGGTTACTCAGTCAAGCACACACTATATATACATACATGTTTGTCGTGGTTGAGTTGAAGTGTTAGAGTATTTGTCGAGTTAGACAATGGTAGTGAAATCGACAATGATAGTGAACTGACAAAGTTATAGATTACACATAGATAGGTGTAAATAGGGGGTGAACTTGAGACCAACCTGGAAGAAGATTTATTAAAAGTTATCTCTCTCTCCAAGCCTCAACACACTTAAATAGTCTAAGCACCACCTGCTCTCTCTCTCTTTTCTCTTGTCAAAAAATAGAGACTATAGTAAAGAGCTTGTTATATTAATTATGGATGAAAGTGTCATGAACAGCGCGTTAATAAACGAGTAAAATTTATTAAAGAAGAAATATATATATGAAAATAATGCATATCCGCTCAACAACATAAGAATACATCAATAATCACAAATATGCAACTACACACCCACAAACACACAAACCACCAACATAAAACCTGTAGAACATCCAGAAATGAATAAACAGAGTCTTCAATCCTTTCGTTTTTTGGGGGGACCACGATCAATACTCCAGGTAGTGTCGTTAGGTATATATATCCTCCTATAGGTGATGAATTTTCACTATTAAATACACTGTAGACACTATCCATGCCTGGTGGTTACACCCAAATAGCGAGATAGGTTGTAGATACTCTGTCTATATCCGACTGGCCGCTAATAAGTGCGGAGGTTTTGGATGACCCGAAAACACACACAAGACGAGGTCAAATTTAGGACAATCGGCCCACTGTGCTATTATCCAGCACGTGTAAGTTGACCTGCGTACTTGATATTTAAATCCGGTTTGGCTGGGTTGTGGACTTGATTTATGACTGGGCGCTTCGTTTAAGCACACAAAGTCTGGTGATTTAAATTCTGCTAAAGACGCTGGGCTGATAGATATGTTGGAAGCCGCAATGCTCTGCCTGGTGATCAAGAGGCGAGTAGGAAACCACTACTGCAATACAAGCTTTCCAGATTTGCGATGGCTCGTTACACGCTGCGTGAGCTTATTTCCCATTAGAGGGATGGGCGTTAGCAAAATGTTTTTGCTTCAGGTATGGGGTGACAACTCGTGGTGCTAGGTGTTTTTTTCAGAAACCGCTAGCTCGAAGAGAATGGGTCGTTCTTCGCCTGACTGGAATCTTGCGCTAGCAATGCCGTATATCCTGAAACTAAGACCCAAAAAGAGACGACCTTTACATCAAGCAAACAATAAAATTACAATGACGTTATACTAAACAGTTATGCTCCACTATGGGATTTAGAATTATTTTAATCATTGCTATGATAGTCTTGGGTTGTCCTTTATCCATATAAGTCGCCCTCCTGTTCCTTCCACTCTATCACTTATCAGCATGCGCCCGCATAGGCTAATATATTTTGTACATACATGTACCTATCAGTAAATGTTCTGACAGCAAAATCTACTCCTTCTTCTTCCAACTCAACATAAGGGATATCTAACCCTGTAGTTCCAGCTGACTGGATATGCTATTCATCTTACAACTTTAAGTGAATTTACATAAAAATACAGCATTTGACATTACATAATTAATGGTATACGCCCCCCTGGGGTCGATACGCAAAAAGGGAAAAAAATAATAGCCTCCCAAAATGTAATACATGGAAAATGCAATGTTATAGCTATAATAATAAAGTTGTAACTCAACATAAGATATAATTATATCTCCAGCTGGTGGCTGCTTTCTGAATTGCTGTGAAAGTTCTACACTGGTGTATAACTACCCAAGTAGGCATATAATGATTCCACACAACCACTAGAAGTTTCTATCAGAAAGTAATAGGTGACCATCTCCTATAATTCAGTGTTATGGTGCCTGCACATCCTTATTCAGTTTTAAGTGAATAACCTACACCGTTGACAGTTCCTTACAGTAATGACCGTTATTTTAGCCGACTCTTAACCCAATGGTAAGCACTGCACGGACTACTCTGTTATCGTAAGTTTACCATTAACCCACTGTAAACAATAACAATAATACTGACACCTGCTGCTTAGCTCTCCTGTTAACTACGGCGGTGGACGGCGCTACATTATCACTGAACTAATTACCGGGAGAAGTCCTCTAAATAAATTCAAGTCACATTCCCATCAGGTATATATAAAAGCTAACATGAATATATATATATATATATATATATATATATATATATATATATATATATATATATATATATATATATATATATATATATATATTAAAATAGATGTCTACTTACCCCGAGAATGACGAGAACATAGGCAACACAATTTAGTTCTGTGTTAGCGTCTGCCTTAGTCTCATTTGGTCATCACGGGCAGGAAAATTTTACGAGTGTGCTTGACTGATTAAATCTATCTAATTTTATAGTCTACCCCAGACGCTATCCATAGCGTGTTCCCACGGATGAACTGCGTATAACGCAATCATGGGTAAGACAAATATTATTCTAGAGGGACACATCAGAAGACAGCAGCGAAAAGTTTCATAGATAGACGCAATATTTTCTGAGAGCAGTCAGGGGCCGCAACAAAATCTCTCAGAACGAACGTGAGTTTTTGTCTCCCCTTTTGATCTCGCTACCCACTGTATTAGGCTAGCGGTTCGCTTCAAAGACCTATTTCTCGCTGGAGATCAAACCCGTTACGTGCAAGAGACATTCCTCTGGTCAGACAAACGCCAGGAGCAGCCCAGGTAATATTATCGTAAGCTGAGCTGACCGCTACTGACCAGTGGGGAATTTATAATGAAGGCCAGAACGAAAACAAAGCCGCGGGGTGGGGTCTGAGAGGGGAATAATGGGCTACGTAGGTAAAATCCAAATTAAAAGAAAATACAAAAAGTCGAGGAAACCAGAACATTAAAAGAGTAATAAAAAATGGGACGTGATGGTAAAATAAATTATCAGTCACAGTGACAATGTTAGCTATTATATACCTGATAGGAGTGTGACTTGAATTATGTTAGGTGATTCTCCCGGTAATTAATTCAGTGATAATGTAGCGCCGTCCACCGCCTTAGTTAACGGGTGACGAAGCAGTCAGGTGTCAGTGTTATTGTTTACAATGAGTTAATGGTAAACTTACGATAACAGATACTTACTAGGCGTAGAATCAGAGTCCGTTCAGTGCTTACCATTGGGTTAAGAGTAGGGGCTAAAATAACTGTCATTACTGTAAGGAAATGTTAGCGGTGTAGGTTATTCACTTAAAACTGAATAGTATTGTGCAGGCACCATAACACTGAATTATAAGAGATAGTCATTTATTACTTTCTGATAGAAACTTCTAATGGTTGTGTGGGAATTTGATATGCCTACTTGTGTAGTTAGACACCAGTTTATAACTTTCATAGAAAGCAGTCACCAGCCATAGATAACATTATATCTTAGGTTTCAGTCACAACTGTATTATTATAGCAAGAACATTGCATTTTCTATGTATTCATTCTGGGAGGTTATTACTTTTTCCCTTTTTGTGTATCGACCCCAAGGGGCGCATACCATTTATTATGTAATGTCAAATGCTGTATTTTTATGTAAATTCACTTAATGTTGTAAGATGAATCGCATACCCACTCAGCTGGAACTACAGGGTTAGATATCCCTTATGTTGAGTTGGAAGAGGACGGAGTAGATTTGGCTGTCAGAACATTTACTGACAGGTACATGTGTGTACAAAATATATTAGCCTAGAGTGGAAGTAACAGGAGAGTGATTCATATGGAAAAGAATAGCCCAAGACTATCATAGCAATGATTAAAATAATTATAAATCCCATAGTGGAGTATAACTGTTTATTATAACATTATTGTAATTTTATTGTTTGCTTGATGTAAAGGTCTTTCCTTTTGGGTCTCAGTTTCAGGATATACTGCATTGCTATCGCAAGATTCCAGTCAGACAAAGAACGTCACATTCTCTTCGATCTAGCGGTTTCTGAAAGCAACTAGCACCACGAGTTGTCACCCTTACCTGTAATACAACCTGTTGTCAACGCCCATCCCTCTAACGGGAAATAAGCTCACGCAGTGTGTAACGAGCCAAAGCAAAATCTGAAATTGAATTTGGCAGTAGTTGTTTCCTACTCGCCTTTTGATCACCAGTCAGAGCATTTTGGCTTCCAACATATCTATCAGCCCAGCGTCTTCAGCAGAATTTAAATCGCCAAACGTTGTGCTTAAACGGAGCACTCAGTCACAAATAAGTGTTCAAGCCAGCCCAACCTGATTTAACACCAAGTACGCAGGCCTAATTTCACGCGCCGGGATAATAGCGCAATGGATCATTTGTCCTAAAGTAACCTCGTCTTGTGTGTGTTTCTGGTCATTTAAAACCCCTCACGTATGAGCGGTGAGCCGAAGATAGACAGAGTCATCTACAGCCTATCTCATCATTAGGGTGTCACCAACGATAGCGCCTACAGTGGATTTATTTATGTTATTCCATCACCTATGGAGGATATCTACACGTAAAACACTTACTGAAGCTATTGCATTTGGTCCCACGAAAGCGGACGGATTGGAACTCTGTTTATTCATTTCTCGGTGTTCTACAGGTTTGATGTTGGTGGTTTGTGTGTTCGTTTGGGTGTAGTTGCATATTTGTATACTCAATGTGATTATTGAGGTTTATTATGTTGTTGTGCTGATACACGTATTTTTTTCATGTATTTTCTTCCTTCAAGAATTTTTTTAAAATAAATTTTACTCATTTATTAACGCTTTGTTCACGACCCTTTCATCCATACTTAATATTACAAGCTCTTACTAAAGTCTCTATTTTGACAAGAGAAAAGAGAGAGAGCGGGTGGTGCTTAGACTATTTAAGTGTGTTGAGGCTTGAGAGAGAGATAACTTTAACGAATCCTCTTCCAGGTTGGTCACAAGTTTACCCTATTTACACAATATCTATGTGTAATCTATAATTTAGTCAGTTCACTCTCATTGTCGATTTCACTACAATTGTCTAACTCGACAAATACTCTTACACTTTAACTCAACCACGCCAAATGACATAGCTCGAAAACACTGTCGTTAGATCGACTTCACAATTTATTTAATTCTGACTCACGTTTTCATCAGAATCCATATTCCCTTTTTAAATATATCTAGTATCATCTAACAGAGGCATATTGATGATCTAGTGCTGGAACATCATAGGGATTATACACAATTAATATATATTTCACGAGCTCAGAGACATACGTCCACTTGCCACAACTACACACATAGAAGACCCTGACAGACGATCTCCCACTTTTGCTGATCGCAACTTTGACGTCTGCCGATCTGCATCATGGGGCAATGACGTCACTTCCTGTGTTACCAACGACTACATATAATAAACACACGAGAAGCCTTGTCGAACCATTTTGATATCGACAGACATGTTATGAATTTTACTCATAACACTGTGTAAATAAAGAAAGTAATTAATACCGCTAAAATAATGATAATTAGAACCATCAGTAGTTTAATCATGTTTATTTTTTATTACTAAAATAAGTAAATTACATACACAAATAATTGTACATTTTACATCAATGAGAAGAATGCTCTTGTTTTTTTTTTTACCATCACATATTCGCTTAATTTTTGGTACAATGTTTGAAAATTAAATTCTTATGTCTGGAGCAGCGTCAAGTCTGTTCCTATATTTTATCTTCGTAGCTGCATAATAAGAGAATATTCTTTCACATAGGTATGTAGTTCCAATGGAAGAAGCACTCGAATTTCCCGTTTTGCAATGTTGGGGCATTCTTGCGAAACACTGCTCCAAAAATCATTTACGGAAAGTTCATTAAATCTTTGTTTTATTCCAGAGTCTGAAGTCAAATCAATAAAACTCTCATAATCATGAGCAGATAAGCTTGCTGGTTTGGCTGCAATTACAAATGGATTTGTTATTCATTTTAAAAATAATGTTTGAAAATAAGTTGTTAGCAACTGGTTCTACATTTTTCTTCTTCGCGGAATACCTTTCAATAGCTCGCTGAACACTAGAGTTCCACTGATCACAGTTTGAGAAACGCGAACTTAAAGCTATTTAATTGATTTATAATGTCATCGTAATGAAAAAATGAAGTGGAACTTGATTATGTATAATACAACCGTGGTTTCCTATTGTTTTCCTGTGACATTAAGAAAAGTGGGGATATGCAGAGAGACATATACAGTAGAGCCGACACACACACCCATATATACGGGTTACTTCACGATCAATAGACAAGGGAAGCAAATAAAACACGTTATGGCGGATGCAAAGATCAAGTAAAATAAATATATTACCAGGGCGTCTAAGTTGCTGAGAGGTATGGCGTCCGCCTCTAATTCTAAAGGTACCGGGTTCGGTTCCCAGTATAGGGAATGTATTTAAAAAAAAAAAGGTAAAGGAACCCGTTACACGCCCATTGAGGCATATTGGGAATATGTTGTTAGGCCCATATTATCTTGACCGTCGGCACACGAGGGGTGATGTGGTCGGCATCACGCCGGCCGCCTTAACCTTCCCAGAGTAGCTCTGGTACCCATTTGGGGCTGGGTCGACCCAGGAGCCGTTTGTGGCCTAAAAATTTTCCGCCTCATCTGGGGATCGAACCATAGACCACTGCGCTAGGAAGCCAGTGCACTAACCACTATGCTACCGCGGCTCCAGGGAATGTATTTGATGTACATTTTTTCAGAACCAGTGAGACCTGATGATGTCACCCCTTCTCCCCCCTTACCCCCATTTGAGCTCCTTGGTAGTGAGATCGGAAGCATATCTTTCTTGGATAATGGTGAAAAAATAGGTCCCATGTACAAGCTGCTAACATTAAAAAAATACCTCGGCAGCTGGAAATCGTAAAGAGTAGGTCAAAAGGCCGCTGACCTGGCAAAATTTCAAAATTAAGAAAACTTACCAGCCACAAAAATATTTATAGAATGTGTGATTCCTGTATACACACATTGGGATCTTTGCCGGTGCTACGGAGTTCGTACACTGTGCTGAAATCCTCCTTGTGTGATGTAAGGAAGGAGATCGGAGCACTGATGGAGTTGTCCGCGTGCAATAAAGATGGTCCTTAAAACCTATCAAATATATTTCCAGTATACTAGACACCAACAGATATAGAGCACTTTATCCACTATTATTTATCTTTTGTAGGTTAAGTATTAGCTCAAAATAGTTATTTTGTTTCAGTTAGATCGAACGACGGGATAAATTATCCCTCTGAAGTAAGCGGTAGAAATGAAGGAGCAAATTTTCCCCGAAAGAATTACCACGTTTTATGTAAAAGCAATGAAACAGAGTGATTTGGAGAAACACTTATGTGATGAGTATTACGATAAGTCTTACGCAGTTAACATCCTTTAGACCTGACTGGAGACAAAGACACATGACAGAATTAATTGACTGAATGATATTTTCCAGCTGGTTTGGAAGTAAACGGAAGTACGGCCGCATCGTAGGTAATGAACCAGCGTGATAAAATGGAGAGGGATTAAGTCGTGTTTAAAAAATATTGCTGGACCAGAAAATGATCAATTAGCGATGGGTAGTCAGTAATATGCAGGACAGCAGAAGCTGGTAAACAAAATTCTCTTTCGGAAGGTGGGGGGTGAGTGGTGCTCCGTTTGAACTTTGTAGTCTTGAACTAAAGACTAGACCCATCAACAATTGTTGACTGTGTCTTAGAAGAAACTCCTCTAGTTGAAAATTATACCTGTGTTACGACTATGATGCCCGTAAGTAAGAAACAGTACAGTATATTGGAAAAGCTACGCAAATGCTAACTCAAGAATTACTGTAAAGTTCGTATTTTTTTTCATAAACTGTAAGTTGTCTGACATTCTGCTTTGTTCTTAAGAGCTGTGTATTAATTAGGTTTCGCAAGCAAATGTCATCCCGTGCGGAATTCATGTGGCACAGCTTAATCGATATGCCCAGAATAATACTCATTCTGTACTTACCTCAAACAAGATTATACTCAAATAATTATTTGCATGCTGAACTTCAAAAAGTTGTGTTATCAAGTGAAAGATTGATGAACAATGTATTTTATCATCAGCATAGCGAATTCGAAGGATCGGAATGTCAAGCATTCAACTTAAACATTTAGCAGATCACGTCTACTGTACTATGCTTATTTTTGTGTGTGTATTTACAATTATATAATTTTTAAGTTTTAATATTAAAGCTAATTGCTGAATTTCTCTATGCTGCAGTCATTGATCAGTATTAAGCAAGTATTTATTGTATCATGAAGACGGAATCGTCATATATAAAATTGGAGCTTTCAGTTTCCCGTTTCTTCATATCCATTTATTCCTAATAATACTTTCTTTAATTTACATGCCTTTTAAATCTTTTATAATGGAAATAAAAATAACTTCCACTATTTTTAATCAACTCATGGTCCCTGGAAGATAAATACTATATCTAATAATCGATAAAGTTTGCGCACTATCGTTATTTGACTGGAAACACCCGTTGCTATTTAATGGCCACTGCAGCTCTCTTCTCGGCCGCGCGCATGGTAATCTTGACTTTGCGTACGTTTTAGCACTACTCACAACATAAATTATTATAACACACGAGTAAGTAAGTCACCCGCCAAAACATGGTGCCCCCACCCGAGAGGGGTGAGAATAGTTATGTTGTGCTTTTCCTACTTCGTGTCCTCATACGGCACTAATTCTCCTGTGGTCTTTCATCTGGGATGCACTGGTTATAATTCTGTGGAGCGATGCGTCAAAAATTACACGGAGAGAAGTGAAAAAAAAAAAGCCAAAGGGCTTAAATCGGACTAATCAATTAACTGGTATTTTTATCACAACATGTTTTATAAATGTACGGATATCTTTTAAAATCTTATACCTTGGTACTTTCGGAGTGGCT
This sequence comes from Oreohelix idahoensis, assembly GCA_024509875.1. Lineage (NCBI taxonomy): Eukaryota > Metazoa > Mollusca > Gastropoda > Stylommatophora > Oreohelicidae > Oreohelix > Oreohelix idahoensis. The sequence continues at coordinate 35,393 of JAMPIV010005614.1, read as the reverse complement.
AAGAGGTATGGCGTCCGCCTCGATTTCTAGACGTACCGGGTTCGATTCCCAGAAAAGGGAATATAATTTATGGAATTATTTTTTCACAACCAGCGGTCCTAATGATGTCATACTCCTCCCCCCATCCACCTCTCCTGGGTAGTGAGATCGGCCGGCACGCCGTCTCGGATAAGGGAGAAAAAATAGGAGGTTCCGTGTGCAAGTTGCGCACGTTAAAAATCCCTCGGCAGCTGGAAATCGTAAAGAATAGGCCTATCAGGCCGCTGCCCTGACAACATTTAAAAATTAGAGACCTACCCACCACAAAAATATTTATAGAATGTGTGATTCCTAAAAACACATATTGGGATTTTCGCCGGTGCTACGGAGTTCGTGCACTGTGCTGAGATTCTCCTTCTCTGATCTAAGGGATACGATCGGGGCACTGGTGGGGTTGTCCGTGTGCAATGAATATAGTCCTTAAACCAAACAAAACCAAACAAATAACACAAAGCAAACAATCAATAAATCAATCAATACCCTTTAGTTCCCCAAGGAGCATAGGCCTTCAACAAACACATGCCAAGTCCCCTGTCCTGTGCCATTCGCTCACGTTCTTTCCATGTTTTCCTCATCATTTTCACCTTTGTATCCAGCTCTCTTCTCCATGTGTTTTTTGGTCTACCTCTGCCTCTCTGTCCCTGTGAATTCCAGAACAAGAACTGCCTTGTAATGCTATCAACAGGTTTCCTCAATGTGTGTCCTATCCATCGCCAGCGTCTTCTTCTCAACTCTTGTTCCACTGGCACTTGTCTGGTTCTTGTCATCAGTTCCACATTTGTGACTTTGACAAAGCAAACAAATTCATAGTAAATTGTACTATAACTCCGTCTCCGAAGCATTATTTAAAGAAGTATCGACTTGAGGCGTCACTAGGGTTGGTGTTACCCGGTTCGGTAACTTATGGTATCACCCCCATGGACCTCCTCCCGTACCAGCCCATACAGAATCCTTAGTAATGTTTTTTGTACTAATGTTACTCGTAAATGCATATGGAAATATACTCATAAATGAAATAATACCCAAAAAAAAAAAAAACAGGAACAAATACACAAGCATTTCAGCACTTGGAGAACATCTCGACTAAATCATAATGCGCATTAGAAGGTTCAAAAAGTAAACTAGCATAGAGTGTTATAGTCCGTTCGGAAATTCGTGCCCACAGAAAGCGTCTATTTTCTCCAAAACTGTTTGTTGTATGGACATGAATTTTTGCATGCAGTCTTAGATTTTCCATGCAGTTATTAATATAGTTTTTGCCCTTACAAAACTCATGTCATGTTCGAATTTTCTTCTTTACGTTATATAAAAAAACTCTTACTGTTGTCTGGGTTAATTTTTAGTAGTTTTACAGGAAAGTTAAAAGATCCGTTCAAAAATATTTTTTTTTAAAATTAGTGTAGTGACTACATGTCCGCACGAGTGCGCACCTATTGTACACAGTCGCAAGTAACTAATTGAAACAAAAAAAAATATTTTTGAACGGATCTTGTAACTTTCCTGTAAAACTACTAAAAATTAACCCAGACAACAGTAAGAGTTTTTTATATAACGTAAAGAAGAAAATTCGAACATGACATGAGTTTTGTAAGGGCAAAAAATATATTAATAACTGCATGGAAAATCTAAGACTGCATGCAAAAATTCATGTCCATACAACAAACAGTTTTGGAGAAAATAGACGCTTTCTGTGGGCACGAATTTCCGAACGGACTATAGCCTTGTATGTATATTGATACAGTCTAAGTCCCATCATTATATCTGTTAAATATAAATATAAGATACTTATTCATGTGCACTCGAAATGCAAATAGGGAAAATTCTAGAAATTGCAACCAGAATTTTAAAAATCCGTCGTGATTAAGGGTGGAAACAAATTGCGCGTTGTTTTAAAAGGCGCGTAATTCAGTTCCCCGCTCGAAAAAACTGCCATGAAAATTATTGCAACTTTGGTGGGAAAATATGTAGCATAATAACGTTAGTCAGGGAGGGATAAAAGAATTCTTATATATCTCAGATGAAGCACTGACCAGTGCGTGGTATGTTTGTTTAAGAAATGACAAAGTACTACTAAATAGAAAGTAATAACTTGAAGGCACCTACATCTAAGATTCAATGATCAAATAAAACTTGAATTTTGCTCAACTAAATTTACAAGTACATTCCCCGTATATTTCCCGGGGGTTCTCTGGGGGGGACGAAGATTACGACTATTGCTCTCTCTCTCTCTCTCTCTCTCTCTCTCTCTCTCTCTCTAGCATGTGGTAAAGGGTAACTAGGAAAGGCTCATAGGAAAGGCAACGTCGTGATGTAAAATAATGTGCTACAAAAACCACAGTTTTAAGAAGACATGAAAGTTTAGGTGCAGATTTTCTGTTTTTGCGGCTCGATGTTCCAAAGGCAGCGAAATGAAAAATGTACGAATCAAATAATACATTTACATTGCACTGTTTACAGAAACAGATCCACAATGACATTAAAGTTGTATATTTATTTCTAGGACTGCTATACTGTGTGTGCTGTTTCATCGCACACATTTACAACAGCCATTTGAATCGCGTGGTTTAAACATTTTTCAACAATCTGCATCTTCTTAATTATTGTTCACCATATTATAGAGGCGGGTGTTAGTTCATTTATATTTATTTGTTTATTTTGAACAGGAAATGTTTCTGGTTGTCGTACGGAAGGTTAATTGTGTTATTTTTTGCCCGTCTGAGTATATAGAGTGGATGTCGACAGATACGCGAGAATGTATAGAAGTAGATTTTGTTTCACAGGTGGTAGAATTGAGGAAAACAAATATGTTTCTGGAGTGATTAGGTAATTTCTTCCAGCCTATCCGTACGACTGTACTTTTAGTGCAAGACAGCTTTTATCTCCCTATCAGGAATAGATAAGTTAATCTACACACACACAGCTATGTGACACAAGACACACAAAACGTGAAAAACTAAGGATAAATGGGTATGGGTCTGACCAACACACAAAGGTAATTTTCTTTTTAGTTTATTATTATTAAAACTCGACAACATCAAAATATCTAAAGTAAAAGATCAAAAAGAGTCATTTACATGCATATGAAATAAAGCAGAAAAAACGTGCACCCTCCCCAAATGGAGAAAAGAACCCTACAATTATTAACCCAAAGGTTGAAGGTTAGCACTCTGTTCCAGAATGAACAGTAGGGGTACTCTATGAGACCCAGTAAAATAAACAAACTTTTAGACAAATCAGATATATAGATAGTTTTCCCTCAAACAAGAAAATACTCGCACACTCTTGCAAACAGTGACCACTCTCATACTCTTACCTAATTGCCTGGTATGGCAGGTTTGTAATATCCCTTGGTAGTAGAATTACTACGTGAATGGGAGCCGCGCTAGCGTAGTGGTTACAACACCGCTCTGGCGACCGGGTGATTCAGGATCAAACCAGGGCGACGGCATTTGAGGATTTTTCGTCGACCGGGATTTGGACTGGATTAACTCGAGACCTGGCGAGGACATTTGAAGGAGTGTCGTTGACCAGGGACTGGCGGCTCCTGAGCCGACCCAGCTCTAATGGGTACCTCCGAAAACGGCGAGTATCTGCCTGAATGGCGAGGGACACTTGTCTCTGTACAAGAAAATAGGATACTCACGTAAAAATCAATGTCAGGTTAGACATTAATAATAACCTGAGATTTCGCCTCGAGTATTAGCGGGCGTACGAAAAAAAAACAAACAAACAAACAAACAAAACAAAACTACGTGAATATGATTCAATTCGCTTAATATTCTGTCACCCCAGTTGTCGCAGCTCCAAATTGGCCCCAGTCCATCCCCCGAAATTATTTCATGAGGTAAACGCCTAATATGGTTGCGTCTCCTATAAGTGTTATTTACAACTTGTCTAAAAAAGTTTTTTAACTCCCATGAGTAAGAAATTCAAAGGGTCTGTGTTTTTGTCTTCCCCACGTGCCAGCCTGGCTGAGAACTATTATGATTGACAGATGCTCGCGTGAAAAGGGGGGGGGGGTAAACACAGCCTGATTTGCTTTCCTGTTATGACTGACAGGTCACGCAGTTTGTAAACATTGCGTTAGCTCGTGTTAAAACAAAGAGGCGGGACAAGAAAGTAAGCTGCAGAAATAGACAGTAGGTATTGATACATGATTTCTAGCTAGCAAATCAGAGAGCAGGTATAAGGTTACCATAGGCTGTCGGATTACTGTAGACTCTTTTTCCATTACACGTCACACTAGTAAATTCATTTTTAACGATGAAATACCAAAACTTTACTTCGAAAACCGAAATCGGAGCTATATGAAGAAAGTCAGGTCCAGGCCAAATGGCCTTCCTGTTTCTCCCAGTCCCTCCTCAACCCAAGCTGAATAAATCCTAGACCTATGTATGCATAAAAATTGATGTTTCACATTTCCCAATCAATGTGATAGTTTTCATCTAATTTTATTTCTTTACCTTTGTTAATAATGTTGGGGATCGGCTGCCACGACGGGCATGGGAGGCAAAGAGCCGGGGATCCGGGCCCCCAGGACGACCCAGAGTCCGCTGGGAGGACAACATTAGACAATCTTTGGGGGACCGAGGGCTGGAATGGAGCCGGGCCAGGAGGAAGACAGCCGATCGGATAGTCGGCGCTCTCTCTCCCAAACCTCTACACCTCACGGTAGAAGGGGAACGACTAATTAAGTTGTTAATAATGTTGATGGATGTTATTAACATTTTGGAGATGACTATATACGAATCCAAAACCTATCTTTTCCTTCACAGTAGGCCCATGTTATATAAAGCAAACTTTAAAAAATACACATAGAATAGAGCACCCAGACACTCGTTGAGTCTACCCAGCTGTAAACTGGCGCGTGGTTATGTTATTAAGTTAGAGACAGCTAAAATAGTGAGAAATGGAACTAGTCACCTGACCATAAAACTGAGACGACGTATAGTAAAGTGTCTAACACTTCACCCCTCTGCGACAATACTTTCTACAGGACTGCTTTTTTTAAAAATCAGTTTAAACATAGAAAGAATTTGTTAAGAAAGAGGCAGATGCAAGCAGAACTGGAACATCTGAATGAAGATCTATGCCCTAAATGGATTGAAAAAGACTTTTTTGTTAATTAGAACTTTGTACACACAGTAGACAAACATGTGTTGTATTTACAATCACACGAATCTTCTATGGAGAATTGATGTTGAAAATGTGTCTCATGTGTATATATCCTCCACGGCCCGTATTTATATTTAGTGCACTCGTAACTTGAGTATGTCTCATTTTAAGATTGGGTAAACTCCGGCTTATGTGTGTGTATTTTACGTGTATCTGGTTTAAGAGTTGTAAGGACATGCGAACCTAAGTGTTCTATCTTACGTGTCAAATATTGAATTTTAGTAAGTAATAGCGCTGTGTCTGGGATTCACAACTTAAATACATATACTGCGTACAAAATTTAGTAAATTCTACGTTTGCATGTGTTTCAAAACCGTAGTAAATACATACTCTGTATATACGATCTTCTACATTGTCTAGTAAACACATACTCTGTATATACAATCTTCTCCAATGTCTATTAAAAACATACTCTGTATGTACCATCTTCTACAATGTCTAGTAAAAACATACTCTGTATATACAATCTTCTACACTTTCTAGTAAAACCATATACTGCGTACATTACTTGCATGTAGTTGATACTGCTTTAAATACTTACAGTATGTATAATGTCTTCTGTATTCCAGGTCTGACTGTGGTTTACAACTATAGTAAATCTTCATCATTGGTATTTTTCTTTTCGTTCCCTGTCGAGCATGAAGCCACCATTGCTGCTGGCCCTAGCAGGACGTCTGCACAAAGAATTTAAAGGGCCTTGAACCGGAGGCTTCTATGGCAATGCACAACGTTATGTTATTGACCTTGTACAACATGCCCGAGGGAGAAGTAATCTTGTTCTTGCTCATGAAAGACCCCCGGGAACTACACGAGCCTGGATACATTGTGCTGAGATATACCAATAATATGAACACCAATGGAAAGAGCCCTGGAAGCACAAACAAATCTATAAATGTTCATCACAGATTATACCAAGGCATTTGAAAAGGTGAAAAAAAAATTAATTAACAAAAAATATCACGAGGTCGTTATAATGTTAGAAGACATAGATATTGATTGGAAATATCTAAGAATAATCAAGAGCGAATATTGGAACACAAAAGTGGATGTTTTTGTTCTTCTTCATACACTACTTAAATATTTTCAAAGAAAGCAGTAGTCAGTTTGAGGCTATTTGCATCTCCGTACAGTTTTTCCAGTAATGGTACTGGTGACGACCATTTGTACTTCCTCTGTTCCTCATATGTTGGGCATCTTTGAAGCAGATGTTCAGCAGTCATTTTATCAGTGCCACATTTACAGCTCAGTGAGAGCATCCAGACCGCAGCGCAAACAGGCAACACTAGAGAAATGTATGACGGTATAAAGAAAGCCCTTGGCCCCGAAAAAAATAAGACGGTACCGCTAAAAACCATCAGCGGAGAGAAGCTAACCGATAAGGGTAAGCAGATGGAGAGGTGGGTCGAGCATTACTCTGAGCTTTACCCTAGAGAAAATACCGTCACGCCTGCAGCCCTTGATGCTGTCAAATGTCTGCCAACTATAGAGGAGCTGGATGCTGAACCAACGTTGGAAGAACTCAGCAAGGCCATTGATAGCTTGGCCTCTGGCAAAGCACCAGGCAGTGATGGGATTCCTCCTGATTTAATCAAATGCTGTAAGAGCACGCTATTACATCCCCTGCATAGGGTGCTGTGCCAGTGGTGGGAAGAGATAACTATTCCTCAAGACATGCGAGATGCCAAGATTGTAACACTGAATAAAAATAAAGGAGACAGAAGTGATTGCAATAACTACAGAGGCATCTCTCTTCTTAGTATTGTTGGTAAGGTTTTTGCCAGAGTCATCTTAATGCAACTAACAAGTTAGCTGAGCGCATATATCCAGAGTCACAGTGTGGATTACGAGCTGGAAGATCAACAACAGGCATGATCTTTTCTCTCCGCCAGCTTCAGGAAAAATCAAGAGAGCAGAAAAGACCTTTATATATCGCCTTTATAGACCTCACAAAGGCATTTGACCTGGTTAGTATGGATGGACTCTTCAAAATACTCCTGAAAATAGGCTGCCCTGCTAAATTGCTGGAATGATAAAGTCATTCCATGAAGACAAGAAGGGAACACTCCAATATGCTTGAAGCACATCACAGCCCTTTGACATACGCAATGGCGTTAAACAAGGCTGCGTTCTAGCTCCAACCCTTTTCGGGATCTTCTTTACTTTACTCATGAAACATGCATTCAGAGATGCAACTGAAGGAATATGCCTTTACACTAGGTCAGATGACCGTCTGTTCAATCTCGCAAGGCTGAAGTCAAAAACACAAATCAGAAGGGTCACTATAAGAGACTTGTTATTCGCTGATGACGCTGCAGTCGTTACTCAAAGCCAACAGGAGCTTCAGAGCTTGATGAATCGCTTCACCCATGCATGCAAGGACTTTGGCCTCAAAATAAGGCTAAAGAAAACAAATGTGCTGAGTCAGGATGTGGGTGCAGCACCAGTTATCACTATCGATAACTATGAGTTGGCAGTGGAGCATCACTTCACATACCTGGGGTCTACCATCAATGACAAACTCTCTCTGGAGACAGAAATTGACAGTCGCATTGGCAAAGCTGCAGCTACATTTGCCCGCCTCACATCGCGTGTTTGGGGAAACTCCAAACTCACAATGAATACTAAAGCTGCGGTATATAACGCCTGCGTCACCAGCACACTTCTGTATGGCAGTGAGACGTGGACAAGCTATGCTAAGCCAAAAAGAAACCTCAATACCTTCCATCTACGGTGTCTACGCCACATCCTCGGCATTTCGTGGAAAGAAAAAAGTGACAAATGTCGAAGTGTTGTCATGTGCTGGGCCTTCATAGCATGTATGCATTGCTTAGACAGCGCAGACAATGCTGGCTTGGTCATGTCCGCCGCATGGAAGATGGTCGCATCCCGAAAGATATCTTCTACGGACAACTGGCAGATGGCAAATGAACAGTTGGGTGACTGCAGTAGAGATCCAAAGATGTGTGTAAGAGACATGAGGGCACTGGACGTAAATCCAGAAACTTGGGAGGATGAAGCTGTCGATCGCACTTAGTGGCGGTGCTATCTGCGGCGCCACATCAGATTGGGCGAAAAGAAGCTCTCATAACAAGCAGAGGACAGAAGAAAACGTTGAAATGAACACCAGGAAAAAAAACAGATCAGGGCTGTCACCTCAGGGGCGCATTCCACAGTCAGTTTTGACTGAAGGGGCTATTATTATTATCTATCTATCTACGTGTCTGTCCGTGCGTCTTGATTGGTTCATTTATTATTTTTGGGAAGAGTAGAGGTCTACACATTACGTTCACTCTAAGGGGACGTGTGAGAGCATTTAAAAGTTTAGAATGCTTTTTTTTTGGTTTTGTTTACGGGTTTTGCCTTCCTGTGGCGAGGCATGTTGCTTTCAACCTAGACTTAAGTCCTTTAGTTATATTAGAACACTCTTCGCCATTCAAAAATAAGCGAACTCTGTTAACTGAAGCGATGTGTTGATAAACTCTAACCCTAAAAAAGGACTACTAGCATCTATCAGCTAGCATGAAGTAGTCCTGAAAAGCTGCTAGCCTGACCAGCGTTGCTAGATACTAAGTCCAGAAAAGGACTAGCATTATCCATCTGCTAGCATAAAACCCTAAAAGGACTCGCCAGCTACGCCAGCACTGCCCGTACTTCCTCAGTCAGTGTTCAGCGAACATCGGTTGTAGTATCCTTGAGCTAGGTGTTCCTCAAATAAGTGCTGCTTTAGAAACTAGAGCCTCGTTGAACTTGCCGCCATAGGCGGTCGCATAATCGCTAAAACTCGACACAACTTAATTAAGTATAAATAGAAAGACCGCCTGAGCTGCCACACACTGCAAACATTGTCAATCTCGGATGTGGTTTTCAAATGAGATGATTTTAACGAAGCAGATCCGGCATTTGGGGCAGGTCAAGCGGGGTTACCGCTACGGGGGGCTGTCATGAGTTGCCTCCTCTTAGCTCTGCAGTAGTGGTCCAACAGTGGCCAAAACTCAAGAGTAACTAATGTGGGTCTTCAAAGGCGTCTACCTTCGCACAAGATTACTTTTGGCAAAGTTTTAGATAGAAGGATAATGATGCTTCTACCTCAAGGTCGTTTTCACGAGATATTTAGAAAAGCGAGAACAATGCTGCATGCGGCTGAGCAAAACTTAAATCTAGTATCTGCTGTCAACTTTTGTGAAGGATAGAATTATCTAATAATTCGTTAGCTCGTTCATGCCCCCAGCTGAGTTAATTCAGAGAAATTTCTATTATTATTATTGCACAGCTATGTTTAAGTATAATTAACAAATTATCTCACACATACGGCTGTAATACATTCAAAATGATTAAATCAACTTTAGACTTGTCTTTATACAAGTAACCCATACAATAATCACTTATGTTTTAACAGTTGTACAAAGGAATAATTCTTTAACAAACAATATTCATCATCGAGTGATGTTACGCAGTTAAAAATTGGATAGTTCACTTGGCAGCTTTTATGTTTCTACTTAGCTGCCAATGAGTTTGATGGTTCTGCTCCAGCTGATGCTTGGTTCTTTGTAGATGGATGACTGATTCACACTCGTCCCTGGTCAAGTTTGAAAGTTGTAGCATGTTCCAAGAAGTGTCAGGGAGTAACTACAAGCTGGTCCCGCGTCTCTAAGACCCGTCACGATCCAGTCTACCCAGCTGTAAATTGGTACCTGACTCTGCTCATAAGTTAGAGAAGACAAAGGCAGCGAGGAAGGGATCTGGCCATCCCACTTCATAAAAAAATCTGAACCTGGTATGGAGAAGTCTCTAACACTTCACTCCCGTATGGCAGTTTCAACTATGGGACTACCTTTATTTAACTTTAACTTTTATCGGTGTGTTCAAACAATGCTCATTTTAGTATCAATATTTTAAGTGTCATTTTCCTTTATTCTTGTTTTTCTTCTTGTTTTTTTTTCTTTCCTCCCTTCTTGCACTGAAGATATACGATCTAAACGTGTTCTGTATCAAGAAAAGATTTTCTCGGAGTGATATATTTATTTCTTACCCAATTTTACAAATGACAAACCCACCAATAATATTCTAGACAATGTGTCTTTTATATTTGAGTATGCTCCGTAATATAACCGACACACGGTGTGTCTAGGTTGAACAATTAGGGCCTCGCGAAAATGTTGCACAACTCCAAATTTAAATTTTTTAAATGACAAACATATGGTTTTAGCTTTTGTCGCTTCTGTCAGAATCACTCGGATGTAATTAGTTTGTAAATAAGATCAAAACTTTAAGGCTGATCCCTTAAATCATGGCAAATATCCCGTATTATCTATTCCTGGATTATGTCAGAGTTTTGCTGTTATATAGACAATAGTTATCGATGTCTTTAAGTTTTTTATTGTGAGAATTATTCTTTCCACTCAGACAGTCATTGGTAGTAAAAACCATCAAAGCTGTTCATAATGATTTCTGGCACCCAAAGATGCAGCAATAGAGAATGCAGTCAGCGACCCATAGCTTGACTGCTTGCATCAGGCTCAGCGAACCAGAGCTGACCAAGACCCTACTCCACCTCCACGTGGTGGTCCTGGAAACAGGCTGCATCACTGCAGTCTGGCTGAGAGAGTAGGGATCGCAGAGGGAAGGCAAACCCGGTCCCAAAAAATGCCGTGCTGAAGTCGGATGTGTCGACCGAAAGGTGCAGATATCACAGCTCCGGCGTAAACAGACACAACGCAACCAACGTCCTTTTCAGGACGAACGAGGAAGAAGAAGAAGATAATGATTTCTTAAATATAGTTGTGTATAAATGAAGACTATTTAGTTTTAGTTTCAATCTTTGGAGGTTCGTTAAATCTCTGCAGCGTCCTAAAGAATCAGACACATGTTGTTAAAAGGCTTGCAACGTAACAAATATGGCTAGTGTAATTCCGGTGGGTCCCTGAAGAGACTAAGAAAAAATATGGCTACTGAACCTTCAGGCATATCGTACAATGTGAGTAATATGAGGTTGTGCATGAGGTTGGCAACCTCAGCATGTAAAACAAACTGCCACAGAAACCATCGCAGCATGAATATGTGAATGTTTGGTGGGGGCTTCCTGCGAGGGGGCCAACTGCAGTGGTGGCTATGTGCTCCGTAAGAAGCGATAAGAAAAGGATGAGACGAATCGCATACAAACATACGACGAACAATGTTATGTTTTATTGATGAGTCATCATAGAACTCCCATACGTTTTTGTGCATATATATCATAAATGAAAACATCATTTGCATGCCAATCTCTCTTCTAAAGTCATTTTAGGAATCCACAATCATAAATCCATCATGCAAATGAAAAACATTTTTTTTAAAGCAGTGAATTTTATTTTTTATAATGTTGGAAAGATAATATCGTGTGTATGTGAATATACATGTGCGTGCGAGCGAGTACAAATATGTGCGTGAGAGAACGAATCATTCTTCCTCCGGGGGTGAAAGAGGGCATTATGTTGAACAAATGAAGACAGCAGGTAGGATAAATAGTATGCTGGTTGTATTTTTCAAATGCAAACAGAACAAGGGACTGGTTATAATTAGTGACAAAGAGCTCTAACAATGGACAGAGAGAGAGAGAGAGAGAGAGAGAGAGAGAGAGAGAGAGAGAGAGAGAGAGAGAGAGAAGAAAGAAAGAAATACAATAAATAAATAAGAAATGAAAGAAAGAAAAAGAAAAAGAAAGAAAAAGAAAAAGAGAGAGAGAGAGAGAGAGAGAAAGAAAGAGAGAGAGAGCCCACTATGCTTTGATTCATTTGCATAAGACACACCTGCGTGCATGTTTGTAGTACGCCAGCCCATGGGACGTTCCCCACACGTAATAGTGTTTTGACCACTCTAGCCGAGGCACGGGCGGAGGCCCTAATAAGGGTCTCGTGTAGTTGAGCGGCGCAGAGTCAACCCTTTGAAAGCTGGTTAACGTTAGAAATTACAGGGAATTTTAGTGTCTCTGATGTAGATTCTAGACTAATGTTTATGTTACTCGGGGCTAAGCTAGAAAGCGGAGTGGCCCGAACACCTGCACAAAGCACGCGAACGCAGATGGCCAGGTCAGCATCAATTTCTGGATTATTTAGGCCTGATAAAAGCTACTGTCTTTACACTCGTTAACAAACTGGGTCCGAGGATAAACTAAACGAGACACAGGCAATTGTAAGCATAGATTCGACCGTATCGCTAAAATTATTGTTATCTCGGGGTGAGCTGACATTTGTCATATCATATATGCTTAGTTATTAGTGCACATATAACTGATAGCAATGAATTGCTGGGTTTTTTCCTGTGACAACTCCTCAGTAATTATTCAGTGCCAATGTAACGCAGTCAACAACTTAAGCTAACAGATGTTTAATCTGTTTAGAGCCTCATAGTTTTGTTAGTGTTTACAATGGGTTAAATGGTAAGCTTAAGTTAACATTACTTTTGGGGAACTACGGTTGTGTAAATTATCCATATAAATCTGACAATTACGTGTGTTCGCTATAACGACTGAATTGTGGGAGGTAGTCATTTATTATTTTTGGGAGCAACTTCTCATGGCAGGGTGTGGAACCAGGGAATGGCTATTTTGTAGTTTAGATCTAACTTACAAGGCAGTCTAGAAAATTAACCACTGGCCAGCGAAAGAATCCTATACCTTATAAAATCACAATGTATCATTATAGCATAAACATTGCTTACTTACTTACTTACTTAGTCGTTCCCCTTCTACTGTGAGGTGTAGATGTTTGGAAGAGAGAGCGCCAGACTATCCTATCGGCTGTCTTCCTCCTGGCCTGGTTCCATTCTAGTCCTCGGTCCTTCAAAGATTGTCTAATGTTGTCCTCCCAACGGACTCTGGATCGTCCCGGGGGTCTGGATCCTTGGCTCTTTGTTTCCCATGCTTTTCGTGGTAGCCGATCTTCTCCCATTCCGCAGACATGGCCAAACCAGCATAAACATTGCACTTGTATGTATTCCATTGTGGGAGGTTATTACTTTTCTTTTTTGTGTACATACAGTTTAACTGTGTAAAGTATCTAGTGTTACATTTTCTGTAAATTCATGTAATGATGTAAACTAAATAGTACATCCCCACAACGGAAACTATATGGTTGGACAACCCATATGTTGAGTTGGAAGAGGACATGGAGTCACTTTTTTTCTGTCAAAGCAAACGCTCACACAACCAAATTAGCCTATGCGGGATGCATGTTGAAAATTGATATTGTGGAAGTAGCAGGAGGACAACCCATATGGAAAGAGACAGCCCATAGACTTTGCGTAGCAATAATAAAACAAATACTGTAATATAACATTAATGTTATGATTTTATTTTGCTTGAGGTAATGGGTGTATGTTTGGTCTTAGTTCCAGGTTACCACCCCCGCCCCCCCCCCCCCCCGCTCCCTCCCCGCCCCCCCCACACCCCCCTCCCCCCCCCCCCCCCCCCCCCCCCTCCCCCAACTGTAAAAGCAAAGGACCATGTACGCAACGGAGGGAATGCACCATTCTCCTTTCTGCCAAACGGTTTTCCGGTAAGTAGATAATACGACGAGGATCAACAAGTACATGTCAACTATATTTAGCTTAACCTCCTCACATAGCAGGTGGAAACATTATGTGAAAACCTTTTACGGCAGTGTAGAACCAACGACTCAGCCTGACGTCAAGTATTGTGCAGTTGTGGTTTCCTACTCGCCTATTTAGAACAAGTCAGAGCTTAGTGGAATCCAGCATGTCCATCAGCACATCATCGCCAACTTAACTGAAATTATCTTACTGTGTTCTTAAACGAAGTACGCAGTTCCAACAAAAGGTTTCAAACCAGACCCAACCGGATTACGCATCGAGTTCCATATACGAGGCACGTCTGCTTTAATCCACCGCGCTGGATAAGAGCACCAATACAGACGGTTCCCCTGAGCTGACCTTGACTGGTTTGCCTTCTGGCAAGTACGACCCCTGTGTGTATTAGCTCTCAGAGGAAAGACGGAGTTAATCTACAGCCTATCTTGTTTTGTCTGAAAACGGCGCATGGATAGCGTCTTAGGCAAATTTATACAATTATCCCCAGCTATGGGTAGAGACATAAAGACACTGACTTCAGTTATTTTGTATTTTTCTTCAGAGACGGAAGGATTGTTAACGCTTTGTTTATTTTCCCTGTCGGGGGCTTACTAGTTGGTTTTGTTCCTGGATGCATGAATTGATGTAATTGTTAACTTTGCTATTTGATCAGTTATTGTTTGCTGAGATCTTTTATTCTTTTCGTCTATACAAGCTAAAGAGAACTTTAATAAATTTTACCCTTTCCTTAATGAGCTGTTCAAGACCTTCATCCATACCTATTTAAGCTCTTACTATTTCTCTATCTGTCTGTGAAGAAGAAGAGAGAGCGAGTGATACTTAAGACTACATAAGTGAGTTGTGGGCTGGGAAAGAGTGATAGCGTTGAAAGACCTCCTTCTAAGTCGTCTTAAGTTCTCCCTAATTTCACACCTTATCTGTATTTTCTATATAAATCTCGCAGTTACCCTGATTCAGTACGTAATTATTTTCAGCTCTGGACGGAATTATTTTTAAGCCCCAAAAATTTACACATACATAATTTACGTTTACTGACAATGTGTGTCTAATCATGAGTTAAGTATAACATATTATATATCAAATTAAAATACATTGGATGAACAATATAAATCCATATGCCTTTCTAGCTAATGTTATGTTATGTTTATGTTATAACAGATTGTGACAGTACGGACTGTTACGTCGGATTAACACTAAGGTGCTGCCACTTAATTATAGTTAGGGTAAGAATACTTCGCAAGATTTAACACTAAGTATTTGAGCGTGTCTAGTTAGCGTAATAACACTAGTCACAAATCCTATGAGTGATTTAATTAAAGTGTTCAGGAATGACGTCATCGAACTTGGGGTAGAATTGCTCAGTAGCTAGGACGGAAGTGATGGTTTGAGAAAAGGGAGTTAAGTGAGTTGGTTTTAGGCACGAGACGAGCGAGGCAGTGATTTTGCGGTTTGGACCATCTTGTAAGTTCGATGGCTGTGTGTTATTTCTTGGGATGACTGGTTTGTATACCACAGAAGCACATGTATTTATGAACTATTATGAAGTTGTCAGAGTGTGCAGACACATAATAAAGGTGTTCATTCATATTTAATCCAGCTTGAACTTATTTCCTGAACGTCAGTAGGAAGTGTCGTTTGTTTACATCAGGTAATAGAGAAAAGAATGTTACCATATTTTCGACGATCATGCAGCCTAAAACATAAACACAGTTCCGAGTCTCCAAAAGAATCACCTGGGTTATGTTCCTATTCTGTAATCACCATCTCTGGCAGTCGCCAGTAAAACAACAGATGAACATTGATAAAAGATTCCGCCCCATTCTCACCCTGTCGCACTAGACTTGATTTGTCACCGTGACCAAGCCCGGTCACATCTAACTTGATTCGGTGCCGTTCCCGTCCACTCCCCCGGCCACAAGATAACATGTACATGGAAAAAAGATAACTTGAAATTTTGAACAAAAATCTTCGACTTACGTAAGGCTTGTAACATAAATTGTTATCACAATACAGTTTCACTGCTCTCTTTGTGCAGGTAATCCATTTAGAAACACAGAAAAAGTAAGAAAGTTATGGATGATCACACAGTTTGTTCACTGTTCACATATTAGTAACATATCCTGTGTGTTTCCGGCCATTCTGGCGATACGGCAAAACACGATTGAAGATGAAGATAAATGTGAAAAATTCCCTTCAAACGCAAATAAAAGACGTTGAAGCTTGTTGAAATTTGCCCAGTTTTGTGTTTACTTCCGTTCGAGATAAATTCCGGGCAGTATAAAATATCAGAATGGAAAGAAACAAGGAAATAAATCAGCGTCTTTTAAAAGATCTTGCGGATACAGCGGTCGGCCATTGCGTCTTTTAAAAGATCTTGCGTACGGAATCAGTTAATTGCTTCCATCTGTCTGTCGCAGAAAAAAAACCATAAGAACTACTGGGCCAGTTTTGATAAACTTTGATAAAGAAAGCCATAAAGCTTCTGAAAGATGGAAAAGCAGCTGGTCCAGATTGCATTCCAGCAGAGGCCACCAAAACAGATATTGATACCTCTACCGAGATATTATACAAACTGAACAAGCAGGTTTTCGACAAAACAGATCCTGTACAGACCATATAGCAACATTAAGAATAATAGTTGAGCAAAGTATGGAATGGAATTCACCGCTATACATCGGATTCATGGACTATGAAAAGGCATTTGACAGTGTAGAAAGAGAATCACTTTGGAGATTGATGAGGCATTATGGAGTTCCCATGAAGATCAAAAATTTAATAAGGAAGACATATGAAGACATGACATGCAGAGTTCTTCGTGAAGCACAACTTTCAGAACCGTTTAGGATTAGAACGGGAGTGAGACAGGGATGCCTCTTGTCTCCATTTCTTTTCTTACTAGCAATAGATTGGGTTATGAAAACCTCGACATCACACAATAAAAATGGAATCCAATGGAATCTTACTAAACAGCTTGATGATCTGGATTTTGCAGCTGACTTGGCTCTTCTGTCCCATAACCATAATCAGATGTAAGAGAAAATGAAAATTCTCGATGAGAGGTCACTACAAGTTGGCCTGAAAATACACAGGGAAAAGACAAAGATTATGAGAATAAATGCAAGAAATGATAACAAGCATTTAGAATAGTACACATATCTTGGCAGTAATATAGACAGAGTTGGAGGGACAGACAATGATATCAAAATAAGAATACAAAAAGCAAGAGGAGCTTTCACTGCATTGGGAAACATATGGAGAACAAGAGAAATCAAGTCCAGCACGAAAATAAGAATCTTCAACTCAAATGTGAAGTCAGCAGTACTATTGTATGGGTCTGAGACACGGAGAGCAACAAAAACAACAACCAAAAACTACAGACTGTTATAAACGGGTGCTTGCGTAGAATAGAAGGACTGAAATGGTATGACAAAGTCACAAATGTGGAATTGATGAGAAGAACCAGACAAGTGCCAGTGGAACAAGGGTTGAGAAGAAGACGCTGGCGAGGGATAGGACACACATTGAGGAAACTGCTGATAGCATTACAAGGCAGTCCTTGTTCTGGAATCCACAGGGAAAGAGAGGCAGAGGTAGACCAAAAAACACACGGGGAAGAGATCTGGATACAGAGGTGAAAATGATGAGGAAAACATGGAAAGAACTTGAGCGGATGGCATAGGACAGGAAGACTTGGCATGTTGAAGGCCTATGCTCCCCGGGGAGCTAAAGGGTATTGATTGATTGATTGACGAATACTATAAAATTACACACTCACGACATCCATGAATGATTTATTGACCGAAAATCGACGAATGAAAACAGGTTCAGGTGTGGGAGTTTGTGAGGTTTGTGGTCTTCGTAATAAGCGCGCTCGCATTTTAAAGTTTCTATTAAAATAAAATAATAAAAACAATACCAGTTTAATTGTTTCCATTTGTCTGTCGCAAAAAATAAAAAAATAAAAACCTAAGAGCTACTTGGCCGGTTTTAATAAACTTTCAGATTTTAATCTCGACAAAAGGCTATATTTTACTATTTTAAAATTAATCTAATTCAGAAAAGAATTAAGAACACTTCACTTAAGTACCCCACGGGTTCAATTTCCCGACCTCATTGTTAACAGTTCACCCAGTAATTTGGTTTGTTCGCCCTAATTTAAATTTCGGTTCATGCGAGCTAATTTAACAAGGTATGTGATTTAATGCTACATGGAGATTACATCCTTTACTGCGTTAAAACTGCCTTTGTTTAAATATGACTTGTGGAGGGAGATATCGAAAATTAGATGTCTAAATCAGTAATAATTAGCAACGCAAACACGCCTGACTTATATTTACACTTGTAAATATTTCTTCTAGTTAATGTCACAGTCGCGTTGTAGATGGTTAGAACTATTTTCTTGTGCGCAAAATGTTTCCAAGTTTAATTTGTGTTAGTGGGCCTAAGTATTTTTTAATACCTGGTCGTGTTTGTTAAAACTGATTCAGTACGTAATTATTTTCAGCTCTGGGCGGAATTATTTTTAAGCCCCAAAAATGTACATATACATAATTTACTTTTACTTACAATGTGTGTCTAATCATGAGTTAAGTATATTATATTATATATCAAATTAAAGTACATTGGATGGACAATATGGGTATATATACTTTTCTAGCTAATTTTATGTTATGTTTATGTTATGACAGATAATATGTACATAGAACAAAAGATAACTTGAAATTTTGAACAGAAATGTTCCACTTACCTAAGGCCTGTAACATAAATTATTATCACAATACAGTTTCACTGCTCTCTTTGTGAAGGTAATCCATTTAGAAACACAGAAAAAGTAAGAAAGTTGTGGTTGATCACACAGTTTGTTCATTGTTCACATATTAGTAACATATCCTGCGTGTTTTCGGCCATTATAGTTATACGACAAAACACGACGAAAAATGTGAAAAATTCCGTTCAAACTCAAACAAAGGAAGTTGAAGCTTGTTGAAATTAGCGCAGTTTTGTGTTTACTTCCGTTCGAGATAAATTCTGGTCAGTATAAAATATCAGGTATGACAAAGTCACAAATGGGGAATTGATGACAAGAACCAGACAAGTGACAGTGGAACAAGAGTTGAGAAGAAGACGGTGGCGATGGATAGGACACACAAGTGAGGAAACCTGTTGACAGCATTACAAGGCAGTCCTTGTTCTGGAATCCACAGGGAAAGAGAGGCAGAGGTAGACCAAAAAACACATGGAGAAGAGAACTGGAAACAGAGGTGAAAATGATGAGGAAAACATGGAAAGAACTTGAGCAAATGGCACGGGACAGGAAGACTTGGCATGTGTTTGTTGAAGGCTTATGCTCCTCGTGGAGCTAAAGGGTGTTGACTAAAATATCAGAGTGGAAAGAAACAATGAAATAAATCAGTCTTTTAAAAGATCTTGCGGACACAGAGGTCGGCCATTGCATCTTTTAAAAGTTCTTGCGTCCGTAATTAAAGCGGAACAGGGTGTTCATAATTTTTCAGTTTTAATTTCGAAAATAACCGTATTCATTCACGGACATCATCATCATCTTGTCCGCTAAATTGCGCAGTTCGAACATATTCATTATCATTTTTGAGTACTGTTTAGCAACAGCGCTAGATCTAGGTCAAAACATGTTGTTTACTTCTGGTGTTGATGTTTGAATCGCTATGCCTTTACAACGTTTCTCAAATTATACGATCGAGGAACCCTTTTAAAAATAACTTAATGATATCCTTTAAGAAAATAAAATGCGAAATCTGAAACTTCTGTTGGAATCTCCGACGGGGTAGACAAACAAGGTAATACGTCTGATTAGGGCAAAGGAGCCACACACAAAAATCATTTAAGTTGCGGCGGTAGTTTTCGTCAGGGACTAAATAACTAAAGCAAAAGAGACAAGAAAGCGAGAAATAAATTAAATACATTTTTTTTTAAATTAAACGGCCCGTAAATTGATATAACTGATATCCCTCTCATGAATTCCTATATGAAAAATATGATGTCTTCTTTGAGTACCATGCCGGGTGACATAGGCGATTATGTCTCTCCACAACTTACTGTCCCCAGTACTGAGATGCAAATTATTTTGTTCTCATTATGCTTTCACGTCGTCGATGCTGTGGATTACTACAGCTCACTTTATATGTGATTTCTAGCTTCTAATAGTAAATATGCACGATATTAGGTGTGTTCACAATACTGTTGCTGCATACATTGCACATAAGAAATGAACACAGCAACTGAAGGTACAGATAGGGCTGGCGAACGTGTGAGTCCACCATTACCAGTTTTTCGCTGCGGAGCCTTACTTGTGTGATCTGATACACGTTTTCCTAAATTATGCACTGCTGTTTCAAATCTTACATTTGTACTTAATTATTACTTTTCAAAAACACGTTTTAATAAATAAGTTTTAAAAAATGCAACGTTTTATTAATGTTTTAACAAATTTTAAACATTAAATTTTCTTAATGAGCAATGTGTGTTTTACATAACGCTGATCTCAAAGAGTCGCTTTTCGGTATTTAAAAGATGCGAACTGCTGCATCAATTCAGTTTGACCGAAGTCCTTGTCAGCAGAGTGTTCAACTGGACTAACATATATATATATATATATATATATATATATATATATATATATATATATATATATATATATATATATATATATATATATATATATATATATATATATATATATATATATATATATATATATATATATATATATATATATATATATATATATATATATATATATATATACTAGCCGCCATTAAAAACGCATCGCAATAGTTTATGAACCACAACTCGTGCTAAATTTAAAATACATGAAACCACTGATTTTACATTTCTGATCCATTTACTAACCCAAATTTGCTGCATTATTAAACATGAAACAATTCAGAACCGGCTCCTAAGCAGCTGTCAACCCTAGGTGTAAAAACAAAAGTCGCACTCACTGTCAGTCACAGCCAATCCGTGTATGACCCCCTACAGCAGGGGTCGGCAAACTTTTAGTAGTGTCGTGCCGAAGTAATGTTGCAAAGTCACTCAGCGTGCCAACCTAAGTCCACCATATTTTTATATACAACAATTATTGAAACAATTTAAAAATGATCTTGTATTAACATGTTTCCGATAAATTAAATAACTATTCTATTCTTTGTAGATTATTCAATATTTTAATATAAATAGGAACAAATGTCAATACAAATATTATGTTTTGCAAAATTTAAGTTCTGAACACATTAGTTTGAAATTTTATAATAAAATTGCCATATGTATATTTTGTTAAGACAGAAAGTCAAATAGTTTGAAGAACAAAACAATTAAATAAACCAAACATAAAACACGTTATTAAAATTTTAATATGAGTAATCATTGATTATTATTGATCTGAGTCATTAATCAATTAATGGGACCCGTGTCCTTGCTTCTCCTTGGTTAATTGTTCAATATCAGGTGTGTGTTTTGTCAATTTCAGCTTCACACAGGCTTCTGAATGCACAAGTGTTAGGCGACTTCTATGTGGACTTAAAACAGCTTTCATGTGTGAGAAAATTTGTTCTCATGTATAAGTTGACCCAAAAGCCGAAAGTAGAGCAAATGCAACTTTCTTCAAACAGGTGAACGCTTGAGGCAGGGATGTCCAGCAGTTGAGGATGGCAGCTGACTTTTCCAAGCAGCTTCCTTCAAGAGTTTTTCGCAATTCTACAAATTTTATCGTCCATAACTCTGATGCTTTGAATTCGATGTACTTGTATGTGTTAGTGGTAATATCTCTGCAAAATATGTCTAATTTTGACGCAAATCCTTTCCAGTGCTCAAAAAGATCAAGTATTGTTTGACCCTGCCCTTGTAAACGCAAGTTTAATTCATTCAGATTTGTAGTTATGTCAGCCAGAAACATCAGCTTGCACAGCCAGTCCTCGTCATTCAATTCCGGGAAATGTTGTTCCTTTTCATCAAGAAACACCTTGATTGCTTCTAGACATGATACAAATCTGTTCAAAACATTACCTCGACTAAGCCAACGAACATTGCTGTACAGCGGGAGGTCCGCATTTGGTAAATCAATAAACAAAATTTTAGCACTGCTCAAAAAAGTTTCCTTGATGTATTCTCCATCTGTGACAGGTTTGCCCTTCGAAGCCACACACTGTGCAATTTTGTAACTACATTCGGTAGCTTTATTTTTGGTTCCAATTACTTTATTAAAAATACTACTTTGTTTTTTTGTAGCCAGAAACAGCCATTTTTATGGCTTCACTTTTCTCCTCAGAGTTTTTAAACATGGAATGATGTTTGGTTTGATAGTGTCTTTGTACACTTGACGTACGGCACAAGACAATTTCATAACATAAAGCACAAACAGCACGATCCTTTTGTTGTATGAATCCATATTCGTTTGTCCAAAAGTCTTGAAACGAGCGTGTATCAAGTTTTTGTCTTTTTTTTATTCATTTTAACGGAACCGTATTACTTAATAATAACACCAACTTTTGTGCTGCGGTCAACGGACTGTACGGGCATGAGTATGCGACAGCCATTAGAACTGTTGAGGTGGTGGTGGTCGGGAGAGAGGGGCAGGATAGGACGGAAATATAACTTCGTCGAGGTCAGTTATTGTTGCTCCAAACTCACACTGGGAGTCAAAAACTGCGAGCGAAAACGAAATAAATACGCTCGTCCAGGCGCTAGCCAGACACTATTGCGTAATTATGATATTACGTCTCCGCTTGCCCGTCAAAATTTGCTTGGGATTCTTTTCAAGAATCTCATCCTGCAAACTACGGTAGCAGGTAGACGCCAGACAAGCGGGCGCCGCAAAGTATAACCACTCGCCATGAAATTCGTTGAAGAATGTTTGTTCTTGGAAACGGTCCGTAAAAACGAAGACTTACGTGCAGTATAGTATGATCAGGCCTTTAGTTTTCATCAGATCGCACATTCTTACATCCAATGTCTAAAAACTTTCGTTTTGAAGGGTTGTAAAAACAGGTATAGCTTTAAAAGAATTATATGCTTCTATTTAATTAAAAATTCAATTTTTTTTTAAATGAGATCATATACTGTACAGTATTTTAATTCACTCAGCGTGCCATTGAAAATCGTTCCACGTGGTACGCTTGGCACGCGTGCCGTAGTTTGCCGACCCCTGCCCTACAGCATCAATACAGGCTTGGCATCAGCGTCTCATGCTATTGCAGAATGAGCTGCTGTCTGAGTTGCTGTTTGGGAGCGATTGCGCAGATGTAACAATAGAATTTGGCGACCTTGAGCTAGTGTTGTTACACGAGGTTGACCAAGCCTAGGACGGTCATTGGTGGTACCTGTCGCCCGAAATCGCTGGTTCAGCCTCACTATAGTGGACTGGTCACAATTGAAATGTCTGACAACTTCTCTGGTCGCCATTCCACTGCTGAGCATACCAACAGCTTGCCATCGCTCTTGTGACCACTGTCGAGGCATGACAAAAACATTAACAGACTTTCTTTCGATGAAAACAGATAATGGCTTTTTACTCGCTGAAACTTGACTAATCATCATCAGTTGCCATCTCCACAACGAAGGTTGGCTGTAATGGATCTCCAACGTCTTCTGTCTCTTGTCTTGGTGCTGCACTCTGATAGACTCTTTCCTGTCCATCTTTTGATGTTATCTTCCCACTTATAGCGCTGTCTTCCCCTTGCACGTTTGCCTTTGACTAATGCGTGTGCCAAATTTCAATGCGATTCGACTTTTTATAAAGCCAGAATTTATCAAAAACCTTGTTTTTCACGCAAGATTTGAAGTAAACATCACATCGACAGTAAAATGGGAATACATGAACTTCATCACTTGCACACTTTCGTGGTTTGAAAATCGCTCACTTGCATAAACATTTCAACAAGTGAAAACATGTCACGATTTCGATGCGTTTTTAATGGCGGCTAGGATATATATATATATATATATATATATCCTAGCGCCATCAAAAACGCATTGAAATCGTGACATGTTTTTCACAAATGTTTAAAGTGAGCATGTCAAACCCCGAAAGTGTGCAAGTGATGAAGTTCATGTATTCCCATTTTACTGTCGATGTGATGTTTACTTCAAATATATATATATATAGAAAAGCCAACCAGGAGGGACAGAATGAGAAACTATGACATCAGGAAAATTGTAGGAACTACATCCTGCATGACGTAAATAGAGACACAAAATTAATCCGCCTTGCAATCTCATGAGAATGAAGCCTGGTAAATTACCACTGCGCGTCGATAATAGTAGAAGAGAACCTGGTTTCATGGCACGGGGAAGACTAAGAAGAAGACTGGTGGACAACATCACAGACATCCTACAACAACACCGGCTCACATACAACCAGTGCAACATACTTGACTCATGAAAGCAAACAATAGCTTCCGCAACTCTTCACGGCAACAGTGGTTACACACACACCACACACCACACATCCACATACACACACAATGTTAGTAATTGTAACCGTTAGAAGCTCAAACGATGGCCAAATTTTAACATTTTTCAGGGCCACGATGAGGTTCAATAATAAGGCTATCAGACTGTTTGGGCATATGACTTCTAATAATGTTTGCGAAGAATAATTGTCTACGTTATTTTTAACTGCCCGCAATTTATTCCACGTAGCTTCCCTGGTATTTTAATTCTTCGTAGAAATCGATTAGGTGAACAAACATTGGCAGTGTATCTTACCGGGATGAAAGACAAAGAAAGGACCAGCTGTACGATCACTGGCTACAAATCGATTCCAAATATGTCTTTGCGTTCACCACGGACAAATAGCGTGTTTAAATTTACGCAGTTCCCGCGTTGTACCTTGTTACTTATAATTGCGGCATGATTAGATTCACCTGTTTTATTTAATGGAAGTGATCATTGTGTTTTACCATCTATTCAAACATGCTTCGAGATGACTGGATGGTTTTCTCTAAAACATTATTGAAAAGCTAAAAACAAAGGTCAAGATAGTTATATAAATGAAATTACCGTAGAGGAGGGAAGTGTTAGAGACTTCAGAGATACTAGTTCCAACTTTTTAATGAGATTGAGTGACTAGTCCCATTCCGAGCTGCCTTTGTTTTCCATAGCTCAAGAGCAGAGCCAGTTACCTATTTACAGCTTGGTAGACTGAAGCTCACGCTACCAGGTTTTGATCCCGGAACTCGGAAAGCGCCCTAGCCTCTCAACCAATCAAACGCCCACTCAAAACTTAGGCTTTGGAATTCTAGACAATATTGTTCATGAGTTCTTGGTTGCTCAGAGTCTGAGCTCGATTTTTAATCAAATAGCTAAAGATTGTGCCTCATGTAAAACTTTTAACGTTGTAATATGTTCGATAATACTTAATTAAAGATATTCTATAGATTTTGACACAAGCGTGATTGTTTGTGACATACTACCATGGACAAACTGAAGATCTTCGCTTGTTAAATTTATTTAGCTCAAAGCATCATTCTAAATATGAGGGAGAGCTGTCAGATTGGCTCGCCCCTTTAACCTGCCCTCGGGTGAAAGTCCAACTGTATTAATTACTGAGGTGAAATCATTGTTGTCATCGCTGGTTGGTTACGTGTTTTCCTCTTCCTTTAATGTCTTATTGTTTTCACCATAATTCCTCTTTGTAATATGTACATGCGGAGTAACAGTGATCAGAACACTCTGGCAGTAAGGGTCTATGGGCCCTAACCACCCATCTATTTGATTAAGCTAGATGGGGCTAGCGCAGAGCCGGATTAACGTAGTAGCACAAGTAGCATATGCTACGGGCCCCACGCTTTTAGGGGCCCCGCGCCAATAAATATGTACATAATTTTTTGGTCATCGTCTAATACGAGCGTTGATGGGAAGGAGCGAAGCTCCTGACCGGGTTGGAAGGAAAGTCCACTGACCCCCCCCCCACCCCAGCCTCGCAATGACATGTCATTGGGCCAAAAGAGCTGGAAAGCTCGAGTGCCGCTGGTTAGAGAGAAAGAAAAAAAAAATACGAGCGTTAAACCAATGATCTTGTGATTTATGCCATCTTTAGCGCCTTTTCATTTGGTGTCACGAAATTGTGAGAGAAAGAGCATAAGAGGATGACTTAGTGTGACTCTTCATTATTTTTATCTTAACTGTTTGCGGACGGAAGCCATTTAAGTGGCGTTGAAAATTTGGTCACGTTTGGACGGAAGCCACTTTTTTGGCTCTAGGCGACTGCCCCTCTAACTTTGTTTCGTTCTTTGTGAAATGAATTTGCATTAACAATAAAAACTAGAATTTAGGAAACGGAAACTTCCTGTTTTAATTGAGGTATACGGCGTGCTCGCACTCTCTTTCGATCTTGATTAAAATTTCTTGATTTGTAAGGTTAGAAAACTCAAAAAATGAGCAGTAGATACAGAGATATTGGACGTAATTATGCTTCTGGAAGTGAAAAACGTAAAGCGAAGGAAGAAAAAGAAAGAAGAGATCAACTTGTGATATCAAAAACACGTAAGCTGACAGAATATTTTGATGTTCATGGTGGTGGTACTCTAACCGCTGAAGCTGGAAGTACATGAACAACTAGTACTAGTGCAGGCTGTGCAGCAGAAAACATACAGCAAATCCCAGTATACTGAGTCTGAATATGAAAGAATAAGTTAAACGAAGAAGTACTCTAATGATATTGGTGACTGGTCGAACAATATAGATAACTGTGAACGTGAATATTGCATATCCAAGGGAAGTGAAAAATGTCAACATGTTGATAGTGCCTTCTCTTCATCCGTGCGATTGTATGACACTGAAAAGAAAACTCGATACTGTCAGAGGTCTTATTTTACACATATTCATAAACTTACAAACAAGCAACATGCAAGAAAATGGTTATGCTATTCAGAAAGTAAAGGGCGCCTATTCTGTTTCCCATGCAAGCTTATGAGTTCAGAATGTTCATCAAAGTTTACTGTGGAAGGGTTTAATGACTGGAAAAATGCAAGCAATCTATTGCGTCGACATGAAGAAAGCTCCTCACATAGACAAGCTTTAATTTCACTGTTGATGCTTAAAAACAAAGGTGAACGTGTCGATTCCCATCTTGTGAAACAAATGGACATTCAAGAAAAGTATTGGCACAAACTTCTAGAGCGAATAATTGAAGTTGTGAAGTTTTTAGCAGAACGAGGCCTTTCATTTCGTGGCAGTGATGAAATTGTTGGGTACCCTTATAACGGGAATTACTTAGGGTTGTTAGAATTACTGGCCAAGTTTGACCCTTTTCTGGCAGAGCATATAAGTACTCATGCAAACAAAGGATTTGGGCATACATCATATCTATCTAAAACAACGTGTGAGGAATTCATCAATCTGATTGGATCCAGCATACTGGATCACATTCTCTGTGAAGTGAAGAAATACAAGTATTATTCCGTTTCATTGGATTCTACTGCAGATATATCTAATATGGACCAGCTGACTTTGACTCTGCGCTATGTTTTGCCATCTGGACCAGTTGAAAGATTTGTGACATTTTTGGATATGGAAGGTCATAGTGCTGAACAGCTTACTAAAAGTCTACTTAATTTTTTAAAGGCAAATGACATTGATATTAAAGACTGCCGTGGTCAAAGTTATGACAACGCCAGCAACATGAGTGGCAAGTTTATAGGATTACAAGCTCGAATTAATTGATAATGATAATTACTATGCAAATTAAAAATGTATGTGTTCAAATATGTTTGTGTTGTTTTATTTTTTATTTTTTTTTTTGAAATATAGGGCCCCTTTCTTAACATATGCTACAGGCCCCGCACTTGCTTAATCCGGCCCTGGGCTAGCGGAGTGTGGGACCTCTACTGCTGTGGGACCTTGGGCATTACCCGACTACCCGACCGTTCAGTTCACCCTTGGAAAGTGTTATGATAGTAATAATAATAATAATAATAACCCTTCAGTTTCCAGTGAAGCATAGCAATTCATCAAATTCATACCAAACATGTTTTGTCTTGTGCCATCCTGTCGTGGTTTTTCCGTGTCTTCTCTTCTTTGTTATTACAAAGTGTCGCATAATGCTTTTACTGTTTTCCCCGACATTATTTATTCTGTGGCTTTAATGTCTTCCCATACCACGTATTCCGTAATTGTATCTTCCCCCCTCTATTTCATATTTTATACCTTTCATTTATTTCTACGATTTTATTATTCTATATCAAGAATTTGTTTTTACATTTCTTATTCAATGGTATTACCGTGCTCTGGCATTTCGTATGCAGTAACTTTAATTGGTTCCCTATTTTAAAAATATATCTCTTTAAAACTGCTTTATTACAGAATTTTTTAATTCAGTGTCTCTGATCTCTTCTTTCATTTCCTCTTAGTCAATGACTGAAGCTTGCTCTCGTATGTCTTGTTCTGTATGTGTAATTATTTTTTTTTCACATTTGTTATTCTGTGGCTTTCATCTCTTCGTGTATGTTTCCCCCAGTTCAGTTTTTTTCTACCAATCACTTTCTATGGTTTTTCTACCTATCATTTTCTATGGTTTTTCTAAGGGATCCTACATTTCTTATTTCATTACTTCGTACTTGATGTTTTTATTTTTTCCCAATATTTCGTACTCTATGGTTTTAAATTGTTCCCATGTTTCTCACCCTATGGTTTTAATTTGTTACAATATTTCTTACTAATTTTTTTGTTAAATTTGTTCCCATATTTTTATATTTCTCATTATATTTTTTATGTACTCGAATATTCTTTATTCTATGAATTAATTAGTTCTCATAGTTCTTATTATATTGTTTTTATTTGTTACCATCATTTTGTATTGAATCATTTTGTATTGAATCATTTTGTATTGAATCATTTTGTATTGAATCATTTTGTATTAAATCATTTTATATTGAATCATTTTGTATTGAATCATTTTGTATTGAATCATTTTGTATTGAATCATTTTGTATTGAATCATTTTGATTTGTTCCCGTGTTTCTTGTTAAATTGCTTTAACTTTTTCCCATATTTTTATTTCATAATGTTAAATTTTTCTCATATTTAATATTCTATGGTTTCAATCTTTTCCAGTATTTCTTATTATTTTTAAAAATGTGTTCCAATACTCGTCATTCTAAAGCAGGGGTCGGCAAACTACGGCACGCGTGCCAAGCGTGGCACGTGGAACGATTTTCAATGGCACGCTGAGTGAATTAAAATACTGTACAGTATATGATCTCATTTAAAAAAAAATTAAATTTTTAATTAAATAGAAGCATATAATTCTTTTAAAGCTATACCCGTTTTCACAACCCTTCAAAACGAAAGTTTTTAGACATTGAAGGTAAGAATGTGCCATCTGATGCAAACTAAAGGCCTGATCATACTATACTGCACGTAAGTCTTTGTTTTTGCGGACCGTTTCCGAGAAAAAACATTCTTCAACGAATTTCAAGGGAAGTGGTTATACTTTGCGGTGCCCGCTAGTCTGGCGTCTACCTGCTACCGTAGTTTGCAGGATGAGATTCTTGAAAAGAATCCCAAGCGAATTTTGACGGGGAAGCGGAGACGTAATATCATATTTACGCAATAGTGCCTGGCTAGCGCCTGGACGAGCGTATTTATTTCGTTTTCGCTCTCAGTTTTTGACTCCCAGTGTGAGTTTGGAGCAACAATGACTGACCTCGACGAAGTTATATTTCCGTCCTATCCTTCCCCTCTCTCCCGACCACCACCACATCTACAGTTCTCTCGGCTGTAGCATACTCATGCCCGTACAGTCCGTTGACCGCAGCACAAAAGTTGGTGTTGTTATTAAGTAATACGGTGCCGTTAAAATGATTCAAAAAAGAAAAAAACTTGATATACGCTCGTTTCAAGACTTTTGGACAAACGAATATGGATTCATACAACATAAGGATCGTGCTGTTTGTGCTTTATGTTATGAAAGTGTCGTGTGCCGTACGTCAAGTGTACAAAGACACTATCAAACCAAACATCATTCCATGTTTAAAAACTCTGAGGAGAAAAGTGAAGTCATAAAAATGGCTGTTTCTGGCTACAAAAAACAAAGTAGTATTTTTAGTCAAGTAATTGGAACCAAAAATAAAGCTAACGAATGTAGTTACAAAATTGCACAGTGTGTGGCTTCGAAGGGCAAACCTTTCACAGATGGAGAATACATCAAGGAAACTTTTTTGAGCAGTGCTAAAATTTTGTTCAGTGATTTACCAAATAAAGAAACAATACTGTCTCGGATTCGAGAAATACCGGCTTCTGCGAGATCAATCGAGAGGCGCATAACTGATATGGCTGAAAATGTAACGGTAAAACAAACAACCGGCTTACAACAAGCTGTTGTATTTAGTGTCGCTCTTGACGAAAGTGTCGATGTGAATGACATGGCGCGCCTAGCTATAGTTGCGCGATATTGTGACAACGACCATATTTATGAAGAACTGTGCTGCTTGATACCTTTTGATGGTACAGCCAAGGGAGAGGACATTATAACTGCATTTGTAAGTTATTTTGAAAATCAGAACATTAACATGAATAAAATATTCTGTGTTACTACTGATGCCACCCCTGCATTTGTCGGAAAGAACAAAGGATTTGTTAAACTTCTTGAGGATCGTATTGGACGTCAAGTATTGAGATTCCATTGCATTATACACCAGGAGAATTTGTGTGCGAAGATTTCGTCACTATCCTTGAACTCTGTAACGGAAACTGTTGTCAAGATAGTTAACTTCATAGTTTCTCGCTCTTCATTGACCCACAGGCAATTCAAATCTCTTCTACAAGAAATGGAGAGCGCATATGCGGACCTCCCGCTGTACAGCAATGTTCGTTGGCTTAGTCGAGGTAATGTTTTGAACAGATTTGTATCATGTCTAGAAGCAATCAAGGTGTTTCTTGATGAAAAAGAGCAACATTTCCCGGAATTAAATGACGAGGACTGGCTGTGCAAGCTGATGTTTCTGGCTGACATAACTACAAATCTGAATGAATTAAACTTGCGTTTACAAGGGCAGGGTCAAACAGTACTTGATCTTTTTTAGCACTGGAA
Organism: Oreohelix idahoensis; assembly: GCA_024509875.1. NCBI lineage: Eukaryota > Metazoa > Mollusca > Gastropoda > Stylommatophora > Oreohelicidae > Oreohelix > Oreohelix idahoensis. Next base: position 4,534 of record JAMPIV010005614.1, on the reverse strand, counting down.
AGGATTTGAGTCAAAATTAGACACATTTTGCAGAAATATTACCACTAACACATACAAGTACTTTCCAAACGTAAAGGCTCATTCAACTCGATTTACTGTCAACAGATATGAGCTTCAGAAATACGTTGAAGCGCTCAAATGAGAGTTTGCTAAACGAGGTCAAGACTTCAAAATTCACGAGCCCATGTTTTCGTACCTCATCAAGCCCGACTTAATTGATCATACTAACATCAAATTTGACCTATCTCTTTTCGAGTGGATGGATGTTGACAATTTTGAAATGCAACACATCGAATTCAAGGCATCAGAGTTATGGACGATACAATTTTTAGAATTGCGAAAAACTCTTGAAGGAAGTTGCTTGAAAAGTCAGCTGCCATCCTCAACTGCTGGACATCCCTGCCTGAAGCGTTCACCTGTTTGAAGAAAGTTGCATTTGCTCTACTTTCGGCTTTTGGGTCAACTTATACATGTGAACAAATTTTCTCACACATGAAAGCTGTTTTAAGTCCACAGAGAAGTCGCCTAACACCTGTGCATTCAGAAGCTTGTGTGAAGCTGAAATTGACAAAATACACACCTGATATTGAACAATTAACCAAGGAGAAGCAAGGACACGGTTGCCATTAATTGATTAATGACTCAGATCAATAATAATCAATGATTACTCATATTAAAATTTTAATAACGTGTTTTATGTTTGGTTTATTTAATTGTTTTGTTCTTCAAACTATTGGACTTTCTGTCTTAACAAAATATACATATGGCAATTTTATTATAAAATTTCAAACTAATGTGTTCAGAACTTAAATTTTGCAAAACATAATATTTGTATTGATATTTGTTCCTATTTATATTAAAATATTGAATAATCTACAAAGAATAGAATAGTTATTTAATTTATCGGAAACATGGAGATCATTTTTAAATTGTTTCAATAATTGTTGTATATAAAAATATGGTGGACTTAGGTTGGCACGCTGAGTGACTTTGCAACATTACTTCGGCACGACACTACTAAAAGTTTGCCGACCCCTGTTCTAAAGTAAAAGCTTTTTGCTAGTTTTATTTTTCACAAGCCTGAAAATAGTAAACCATTTACTTTTCTATAGCACAGGCATGCACTCTGTTTCTTATTTAAATGGCTGACTGGGGGGGGGGGGGGGGGGAGGGACACCCCCCCCCAACACCATTAGTAATAAATATGGACGAGCTATCTCACATTTTGAAAAGTAATAATTTAAGTTTTGGCTAAGTATCCTTACAGCGCTCTCACACGAACATTGTCTACTTAAATACGATTTGGGTGGAAAGGGGGTAGGGGGGAAGAGAAGGAACTACAATCAGAACGTCATAGAGGGCCGACCTTTTAATTTCATTTAAACTCCGTAAGCAACAAACACTAAATTTGCACAGGAACCAGTAAGGTAAAGTTAAAGGATCCCGTTACACGCTCATTGAGGCATATTCGGAATATGGTGTAAGGCCCATGTTTCTTGACCATCGGCAGACTAGGGGTGATATGGTCAGCATCACGCCGGGAGCGTTAACCTTCCCAGAGTTGCTCTACAGGAACCAGTATCCGGGAAAAAAAATAAACATTGTGGTACTATATAGGAAGATACGTACACCAATGATACAACGTATCTGCTATAGAAGGTATAGTACTCATCACATACGTTAAAAAAAAACCAGTAGGCCTACGTGCGAAAATGATTACAGAGGAGTTTACGCACGCTAGAAGCTCGATAAAATGTTAACAGTATAAGATACGCTGATGGGTGTCATAGGTTCACTCAGTGCTTTAGTTAAACATAAATAAAGAAATACTCACCTTTATTTCAAAGCATCCTAAATCCCATCGTAATGAACATAAAGTTATAGGCACTCTCACAAATTTTAACAAGGGCGCACAAACAAGATTTTAAGTTTTACGGGTACTGCGCACGTTGCGTACCAGGTCCACTTACGGTAACAACACAGAATGAAAAGCGGGAGGTTGTTAAAGATCTCAGCGGGAGAGGCCGAGCGAAGTTAATGAGGATAAATTAAACAGACAAAAATGTCTGACAATGAGAGAAAACAGGATAAGGCATTTGATAAAATTAAAGGCGTAAAAAAAAAGAAGGAAACATCAAAACTTGTAATACTAAATTAAAACGTCTTCCTCGTGCGCCCTAAGGCATCTACATTAAAAATGACTCTAATAAAGGCAAATAGTGTGCTCAAGGTTCATGACATCTTCAAACAGTTTTTTTTTTTGACATCACAATCAAACAAGGTGAAAATATGATCTCAGGAAATACCCTGCAAATGCTCTCATTAAACACTATGCCAGCGCTAACCACATAGATGTACCGGTAGACAGGAAAAAAATTATCATTGATGAACAAAGGAGTCATGACAACAAAAAGCTTGCACTAGAAGAGCACATGATGGTAAAGTTAACAATGGAAGAGGCAATGAGGGTGCCAAAGAATAAGGAGTCACCTAGGAAAGAAGGGATAATAAATAGAATGCTAACAGGTCTAGGCACACGGGAAACAAAAAACAAAACAAAAAAAAAAGCTTCTGGATATCCTAAATCATAAACGGCAGCTGGAAAAGAGAAATAATACCACAGGCGTGGAAAGGCGCTATATTGATTCCAATACCTAGGAAAAAGTTCAGACAGAACCAAATGGCTACAGACCGACCAGTCTACTTAGCTGTGTAAGAAAATTGATGGAGCGCATAATTAATGCCCAACTGTTGTGGCATCTGGATAAAAAACCATCTCTTAGCCCCACAGCAAGTAGGATTCAGGAAACAGATCCACAGAAGACCAGATCTCATATATAGCTCAGAAAATTGATTACGTCTTCCGAGAGAAAAGCACACGCTGGTTGTTTGAGTGGACTTAGAAAAAGAATTTGACAAAGTGTGGAAAGACGGACTGAAAGTTATCCTGCAAAGAAGTGAAGTGTGTGGGAGAATGTGCCAATGGATCAGCCACTACCTTGAGAATAGAACTGCCAGAGTACAACTATAAGGGCAGACCGGTAGGAAGATGATATTGGAGCAGGGTGTTCCGAAAGGGGGAGTCCTGTCGTCCACGTTGCTCCTTGCGTACATAAATGACTTAGCAGAGAATATTCCAAGAAACAGTCAAAACACAGATGAGAGCAGACCCCATCAAGGCAATAGCAACAGCTACGTCCATCGACACTGCACACGAGCTACCAGTTTGGAAACAACAGAGCTTCCTGAAATGATCGAGAACATTCCAGGGAATGAGAGAAAGAACAGCCAAAATGAAAAAGAAATAATAGTCCTAACTACCTAATACAAAGAGAAACATTACCCAAGGAACACCTGGATCCATGCATACACAGATGGATCAGCAGTAGGTGCAACAGGAGATGGGGGTGGAGGAGTCCTTCTGAGCTTAAGCAATGGCACACAAATAAGCTGTCAGTCGCAACAGTAAAATTCTCGAGTAACTTCAGAGCAGAGGCAGAGGCCTTATAAACTGCAGCAGAAGTCCTAATGACAGAAGAAAGCTCAGAGAGACAAGTAGCTCTCCTCAGATGCTCTGTCAGCGATTGCAACGCTGAAGAATCAAAATAATGTTGATCTGGATGACCTAAGAGTAACACTTCACAAACTGTGACAGCAATTCAAAATAGTTGTGATACAATGGATCCCTTCTCACTGCAACATCACCGGAAATGAAGAGGCTGACAGATTTGCAAAGAAAGGAGGAAAGCTACCTTAACTTGGCATAACTTATGAAGAGGCCAAGAGTTTTGTCAAGCGCAGATACAGAAGCAAGTGGGAAGCAGAACATCCAGGCCACAATAAAAATGCTTTTTACCAGCGCAGCAGAAGTGAACAAGTTGTAATCTTCAGACTTCGCACAAACCACACCAGACTAGGATGCCATCTATTCAACAAGTTAAAGATAGGAACTACTGATGAGTAATTGATTGTCTGATATAATAGCTGCTGAACAACTACTCTAAAGGTGTCCAACATAATGAGGAACACAGAAACCTATCACTTCACTCATCTTCATTATCCCTTCTCTCTCAATAACTAACAAATATACAAATAACATACTCATTCCAACCCCCATAATTATCCCCCCTTCTACTATTCCCAATCATCCATTACACTCACTACTCATAATAAATCCCCCAACAACACACATATTCAACAAAAAATATAATAAAAATTCCAACTCCAATCATATCACCAAACACTAACTCTACCCACATCCCATTCCCACCAACCCCCCCCATCCATCTAACCCACCAAATTACTACCTTAAATACCCTATCCATCCCCAACACAACCTACTTCTAACTCCCACCAATACCCTTCCCTCCATACAATACCCCCCCCCCAAAAATCATCCATATACTAACCTATTCCCATATACACAATTTCCAACACTCCACACACATCAACCATACCCACCTTTCCCCCATCATCATCCAAAACCCTAATATTCCCCTCACCCCCTCCCCCTCCCCCCCACCAATTTCCCCTC